>JAGXOD010000003.1:967500-1247500 GCA_020368025.1 Brachyhypopomus occidentalis
GCCTCTAAATGTGAATGTATATGACTCTCATGCAGCTGAGGCTGTTACACACACAAACACAGCCCCGTCACGCCTGGCTAGCTCAGAACCTCCCCACTATGGCCCACTGTGACTCCGAGTGCGGTGGAATTTGGTTAGCTCGCTGCTCAAATACACCTGTTTCCACTCGTCATTTAATTATCACTCATTTATTAGGATTTTATGCTAATTTGGCATAAACACACCCATTTAGTATTTGACACGGCATCACTAGCGCCCCCTATTGGTTATTGTCTTTGCCATCAAGTGTTATCATATTGCTCTGAGAGTGCGGCAGGCCATTATGTGCAATTACATATTTTGTTTGACATTCGCTTCCCCTAATTGGATTTGTATTCTGTTTTGACAATATCCAGACAAACTGCGAAATCAGATCATATCAGACTGCCCATTTAACACAACCTTAATCCCCGAGCACACCACGGGATTGAAGCATTTCGTGACAGGGCTGACCATTATTTTGGGATCAACACTAACTCAAGCAGGCCAGACCTGCAAAGTTAAATAACCTTGTTGAATTGATATTCCTTAAGCAACCGAGTGTCGCTGATTTATTTAAATAAGATTTATGTCAGGCAGACCACACATTTCAACAGGGCCTGGCCTTTTTCTCCAGAAATGAGCAATAATGAATTAGATTATGCTTGCTGCAGATGACAGGCCTTGAATACAGGAGTACTGCTTAAAGACTGATTTATTACAGCTCTCACTCATAACTGGTTAGCCACACAACAGCGTGATGCTATACACTGAATACTGTTAACAAACTTCAGATCACAAGAAGTCATATTTTTCCAGATGGTAAAAATGTCTGTTAGCATGCTGAAATATATTACTAATAATAGTAATATTAATAATAATAATATAATAATAATAAGAATGTAATAAATCTATAGATTAACAGTCTATAGATTAACAGTCTATAGATTAACAGTCCATTTGCAGATTAATTTAGTCTGGGACCTACGGACTCAACAGCAGCAGGCATGAAACCTGTCCAAGCACGTGTGCTTCCCTGTATAACGGGGACAGGAGGACAATTCTGGGTGAAGGTGGGAGAAAGACGACAAGTATAGCTTCACTGTGGGAAAAGACCCACTGAGACAGAGTGGAGACGGTGGAGATGGATTGGAGACAGTGGAGACGGTGCCCCGACCCTGTGAGCATGCAGACACCAGAGCTTGAGACACATTAGAATGCAACGTGTATTCACTGGAGGGAGAGAGTGAGAGAGAAAGAGAGTGAGAGAGAGAGTGAGTGAAAAAGAGAGTGAGTGAGAGAGTGAGTGAAAAAGAGAGTGAGTGAGAGAGAGAGAGAGAAAGAGAGTGAGAGAGAGAGTGAGTGAAAAAGAGAGTGAGTGAGAGAGTGAGTGAAAAGAGAGTGAGTGAGAGAGAAAGAGAGTGAGAGAGAGAGTGAGTGAAAAAGAGAGTGAGTGAGAGAGTGAGTGAGGGAGAGAGACAGGGAGGGGTACTGGTGGAGCTCAGGTAAACATCTTCACTGTTCCATAAACAAGCCCAACTGAGCATGCCCAAAGATCTGTGTGTGTGTGTGTGTGTTCAGCTGTGGAGTTGCTCCACAGCCTTCTCCAGAAGATCCTCCCGAGATCGCCCCCCTCATTACTGTGACCCTGACCCCTCTCCTCTCTAACCCCACCCCCCTCACTCCCCTCTCCCCCCTCTCCCCCCTCCATCTCACGCCACAGGTCCAAACTGCTACGCCGGAACGACCATCATCCCAGCCGGCATCGAAGTGAAGGTGGACGACTGCACCATATGCCGTTGCCATAGCGGCGACTGGTGGAAGCCCGCACAGTGCCTGCGGCGGGAGTGCCTCGGCGGCCAGCCGTCGTCATAGAAACCCCTTCAGAGAGGAGAGGAGGGGCACATGTGAGTGACAGCGCTGTCCAGCAGAGGGACCGCCCACCTCTGGACACTGAGGGAGTAACTGGCAGGAGCACAACAAGGCTGGCAAACGGAGGCAGAGACACGCGGACACACGTCAGACCTCGGCCGTGTCCACGCACGCCCGCTGGGCTTGCTCCCTGTTTGTTTGTTTGTTTGCCTTTCTGAAATGGTTCATCCCACGTTTATTTCTTTCCTGTGCTGCTTCAACACTAAGTTTCTATATTTCATGACTCGGTGAGAACTGATAGTTATTTTGTTTGTCAAAGACAATATAACCTGTGTATTGTTACAACCACATTTGAAACCAGGGTGCACCTCGGTTATTCCATCGGGGGACATGACATGTAGGGATAAGCGTCAGTGTGCTAAACTCAGAACTCAGTGTGCTAAAGAGCAGAACAGCTCAGACAGGGCCCCCCACCTCCCAAACGCTCCCGGAGGTGTGCACCTCCCAAACGCTCCCGGAGGTGTGCACCTCCCAAACGCTCCCGGACGTGTGCACCTCCCAAACGCTCCTGGAGGTGTGCACCTCCCAAACGCTCCTGGAGATGTGCTCCACTGGGTGTCTGCATAACCATCTTTCTGAGGAGCTCTTTAACCATGAACAAGGTATCCAGATGCGTGGGCAACTGGAACAGATTTTTTTGTTTTTTTGTAAAATTAAATATTGCTGATTAATATGTTGCATTTCTTGGTGGCAGGAAGATCAAGGTTATATCAGGGGGAAAGAGTGCAGACAAAAGAGGAGTGAAAGAGGAGGAAGAGGAGGAAGAGCAAGCCAAAGACTGTCCATGTAAATGAGACACTGCTGCTGTTACATCACACCATCTGACTGTTAGACCGCGTACATTACACCAGGCTTTGGAGGTGGAAAGTTTCATATTTGTCTTATTGTCTAAGTGAGTCACCTTAGACGGGAAGATCAACGCTGTTCTGATTCCTGCTCATTACAGTAATTCTGATTACTAATGTTTCTCCCTCTAGCACAAAAACAAAAAACAAAAAGAAGCAAATTTAAAAAAAAAAGTTATCTAAGTAATTAACTTTGATTTTCATTATTCGGGCAATACTGGGTGATAAATTACCAGTGGGGCTCCCAGTAGCTCAGCCTGGCAGACATGCAGGGCAGCTTTTCGGTCCCTATGTGGTGATTATACTGAACTACGTTAAGCATACGCACCAGTTACAGAACCCCTGAGCTACCGGCGAGGCTGGGAGGCTGGGAGGCTGGTTGGCTGGGAGGCTGGGAGGCTGGTTGGCTGGTTGGCTGGGAGGCTGGCTGGCTGGGAGGCTGGGAGGCTGGCTGGCAGGGAGGCTGGCTGGCTGGGAGGCTGGCTGGCAGGCTGGTTGGCTGGTAGGCTAGGAGGCTGGTAGGCTGGCTTCTCTGTGTTGCGATGCTTGTGAATAGTCCTAAGCCTTTGGTATCTAAACTTTGTATTGCTTATAGATTCTCAGGTTCAGCTCGAGCTGACGGACCAACCTGCCCGAACAGAACCAGGGCTTTCTCCCCTTCTTTTCAGAGATGATAAATACCAGTCATTAATACAAATAATGCAAATTCCACTGAGCCCATGCGATCTATCACAGGTATTTCCTACCCAGCAAGAATTCATCCCAGTTAACCTTTTCGACCCTGTTGCACAACACTGATGGATGGACTCCCTAATCAAAGATCTATGGGCCTGGTAATGAGATGAAAACGAATGCAACACCACCCAACAGCCCCTATAATCACCCATGCCGAGGGTTTCATGCCATATTTGCCAGGGTGTCATGTGACTCTGGCAGTTGTACTGGAGGTCATGCTCCACGTCTTCCTGCATTTCTCTCCTATGATTTGACACAAGTGTTAAGGGACTGTCACTGCTAAAGCAGCAGTTGCCATGTGATATACAGTAGCCTTTTAAATATTAGCTTTTTATGCCTCATCCTTCCAATATAAATGACACTCTTGCTTTTCTTATGCAACATTTACAGTGTATGGAAATATTCATCCATCCGTATTCTAAACTGTTTAATCTAATGCAGGGACATGGAAGGGTGGAGCATGTCCCAACTACACAGGTACCTGCCCTGGACAGGGGACACACACACACACACAGGTACCAGCCCTGGAGAGGGGACACACACACAACACAGGAACCAGCCCTGGAGAGGGGACACACACACACACACACACACACACACACACACAAGCACACTTTGCCAATTTAGAAATGCCAATTGACCTGACATGCATATCTTTATGGCAGGAAACTGAAGTATCTGGAAACCCCCCCCACACACACAGAGAAGGTGGCAACTCCTCAGAGGTAGCAGCAGGGCTGAGAGGCGAACCCAGGTGACCATACAAGGAAATAATTTAAGCTCATCGCCACTTCACCACTCATGTCTCTTCCACAAACAAACAACCCATGGCTGGTAGCTCTCAGACACACGGATTGCCTCTCGCTTCGTGAGAACGCCCTTTATACGGGCCCATAAACACGACGAAACATCGGAAGTGCCACAGTGGCAGGGTTCTGGGTTCTGGGCCCTGGGCCGATCCCTCCTGCGTGTGGCCTTTGGAAAGTCATGCCAAGTCCCCCTGTCCTCGAGCTCCATATGTAAGAGTCTTCAGAGCTCTGTGAGGAGACTTTGTTTTTGGGACTTCATCAAATGTAGCCCGTGTCCCTAGCTGCACTCTCTCCCTGACGCAAGACACATGTGGTCTTAACTGGTGCTTAAAGCCTCACACACAAAATTTTACTGAAGTGTTTATTCGTTTTTTTCATTTCGTTTGACATTTGTGAAAATGCAGTACTGACCGTCTCCTTATTAATCCACCGTCTTCAGTGGCATTACACGATGTTTGACAACAGATGACGTTCTTGGAATAATGTGTTGGTTTACACGGAGACCTGTGTGCGTGAAGGCCAAACAGTGTTCATAAAATTGTGTTGATCGGTTTCTTATATTACCTGTAATACAGGCGCGGCTCCTCACCTGTACGCTTTACGAAGAATTGTCTGTCGTCTGCTCTTTTTTGACAATCACGAAAGAAAAAGAGCGGGAAACGACGCTGAACTTATTTTGTTGTTTTCGAACTTTCTCCCCTGCTTTTCAACGAGCGACACGGAATGATAGTCACCCGCTGGGAGTGTCTGTGGAAACTGAGAAACTGTGTGTTGAGACGTCGTTTTCACGGTGTCTGTCTCCAGCACGCCCTCCTCCACGGTCAGTTCTGTAGAAACGAACCACGCCCATTTTTGAGACACTGACTAACTGTAGTAACCGGAAGCTATAAACGATTGTGTTCTTTTTTTCTAAACAAAACTGTTATCTGAATTTGTGCCTGAAAACAAATTGTATCTATTATTAAACATACTGTTAAACAATCAGCTTTTATTACACATGGGCACTAAGGGTTAAGTAAATTAAGCTGGAATTTCTCATATAGTTCGTTTAATATATATTAATGTTTATTATTCCAGGAAAATATTATAATATTTAAATTCAGAACCAGATGAATCTGTTTAAGTATAACTAAAGATGAAGACCACAAAATATTTGTGGAATAGCAGCAGTCAAATGCTGATCTATTTCAGAGATATTCAAAGAATACTTGTGATTTTCATGCAGTATGAAACCAACCCAAGGTGCCCTTCATCATGTACAAATGTGTAAATATCTACAGATATAGTGTGTATTCTGAATTCACAGGTTAAAAGTTGGGGGGGGAGGGGAGAAATGTGTATTATTTATGAAGACAAAAACTATTTTGTTAAATAGACTGAAAAAGTGTTATTCAGCAAAAAAAAAAAAAAAAAAAAAAAGTGTTTGTGAATTTATTCTGGCCGTAAGCGGTGATGTGGTTAAGGTACTGCTGCAGCTCGTGGGGATGGAGGTGTGAGTGTGGACACTACAGAGGCAGATCGCTCCACTGGCGTCAGCACCACACCATACGGGCCCAGGAAACCAGGCCCCCTGTGCACGAGGTGGACAAATAAAAGCAAGACAGAGAGAGACACAGACAGAGAACGAGTCAAAGCCTTTGAGAAAACAGGGAAGTGGCAGGCAGTCTCTCAGTCTCTGTCTCTCTCTCTCTCTCTCTGTCTGTCTGTCTGTCTGTCTCTCTCTCTGATATTCAGCAGACAGGGAGTCAGTGGTTCTACAGTCTGCAGACAGGGAACTGGGGTCAGTAGCTATTATAACCACACATTTGGCAAATCAGACACTCCAGAATCACAGTATCACCTGAGTAAAACCACAAAGTAACTACACTGCCTTTAATGTGAAAGCAATTCAGAAAAACCTAAATATATTTGATAGTAAACCAAAGCAGAAGCAGAAGCCTGCAGCACAGATGTAGCACAACCAGCACGGAAACAGCATCACCGGTACAATGTTAGTTACAGAACTAGAAATAGTGACACACACTTCAAATGTCTAACACACTGAAACCGAACATTGTCCAGAATGATGAACACAGTATGTAAACGTATGAAGCAGAGAGTCGTACATCAGTGTGATGGCACCATTGTTATTACTGTTTTAAATGAAATACTAGTGTAATATTACAACAGAAGCGATGTGAAGCGTTGGGCAAAGGGCTCATGTGGCGATATGAATATGTATAATACAACTGCATGAAACAAGAGCCGCACTGAGCCAAACAGCATAATCACAAACGCAGGCTTGTTTTAAAAGCTCAATGGAGCGTAGGCCAAATCTCAAGAACCGGTTAAACCAAATTACGCAGCGAATGATAAAGGACGATGGCCTTGAATACCCAAGACTGTATCCCAGGAGGCTTGGCCAGTCGCCCCCTTCCTAAGCTCCTGGAGTAAAGTGGGTGAAGTTTGCTGGGTGAGATGTGGAGGGTGGGGTGCATGACTCCTCGCAGCCCTGCCTCCATCAGTCCACAGGCTCGTCTCTGCTCACCTATTAATCAGGCTTCTGAAACCCTGTCCGCACCACTAATTGCCTCCTCCACCTCCTTGCTAGACGAGGGCAATTTAATGCAGCTCACAGCAATCAATAGCAATTAGGCATGTCCCAGAGTAATCCCACTGAAAGCTGCATTTTGGGACATGGCCAAAGAGGCCCTTCAGGATGGAGGGTCAGAAGCTCCTCCCCCACATCCAGACACAGCTTAACCTTCACCAAAGTGAAAGGCAAAAACATCGCCATCTTGGGGAGGGGACCGTTGGGCCTGCAGTTCAGTGTGTGTGTGGGGGGGGTGTGTGTGTGTGTGTGTGGGGGGGTTGGTTTCCTAAAGGAGCAGACACAGCATCATCTCCAGGCATGGCCTTAAGGCTTACAGGAGTCTTACTTTTTGCATTTGATAAAGAAATGTGCTCACAGACCATCAGAAAAAAAATTGAGGCTTAAATGTTTTAGCCACAGGGTTGTTTATTTTACAGTGACATTGCCAAGGTCTGCTCAGGGTACTTGTATATTAAACACAACATACAACACCGCAACACACGCTGTACAACTCCAAGACACAAGAGGTCTTCCTTAATTTGCATCTTTTCAAATAGCAATAGAATTTAGCAATAGCCACTCCCAAAATCTTAATTGGACAGAAATAACTGTTCTAAAATTTAAAGCAAACTTACATTTCACTATAGACAGAAACAATTAACAACCTTCGGTTGGTGTTTTTATCATTTAAGAAATTAGCTTCTTCCTCCACTAGTAGGAGAACATTGGGGCAAAGATCCACAGAAGCTGTCAGACTAGCCAAAAGTCCTCAGTCCAGGCAGCTGGAGTCATAATGAAAGGCACACAGGCCAACGCTAATGCTAATGCTCTTATTGGACATTATTGCACGCTTCTCAAACTTCTGCTGAGTCACTCAAGTGTGTCAGACCTTGAGACCCTGTGTCCCGGTACATAAACACTGAAATTTCTATGTTCCATGAAATTCTGCTGTCATAACAGAACATTTCTTTCTCCTTTTTTTAGACAAGGTTTGGTTTCCATAGTTATCAGCGTCATGCCTTGCAAACAGCTTATGCACAGAGCAGATAGCTGTGCAGTTCAGGCTGAAGACGGCGATCACGGTCACCGTGTCACAGATTAGGGCTCAGACCACACAGCGGTTCAGTTCTGGCTTCCTTTATCACGCAACTGTCAGGTTCATTAAGAAACCACTGTGATATAACGGTATACATGATCTTCTATCACACAAAGATGGCCTTCAAAGCTTGGAAGCTTCGTATGCTTGGTCGGGGACGGGTTTATCCCACCGCAACAACGCGACGCGCAGGACAAAGCCGACCCTGCTTGCGCGGGCTTGTCGTAAACCGCGGGACCGAGCCGCTTGTGCCGGTTAGACCTCCGGCACAGGAAGGAGACTGAAGGCCAGGATGCAGTCCAGCAGCCATGACGAGGGGGCGGACCACACCTTGCCCAGACGTACGCGGCCGGGCCGGTAGGTGCCCTGCGGGTCGTAGAGGATGTACTGCGTGCAGAGCGCCTGGTCCGAGCCCGGCTGGGCATGGTATGCCGCGGCACTCACCGTCTGGGTGACGTCGCTGTCCGGTTTGGGCTGCCGGGTGAGAGGTTGGCCGCCTCCCACCTTCACCAGCTGCAGCAGCTCGTCTTTAGGAGGCTTCCGGAAGGATCCCAGGAGGTAGAAGAAGCATCCGTCAAACAGCTGTGGCAGCTAGCGAGAGGACACGCGAGGAGGTGAGTAACTAAAGTAAAAGATCTGTGGACGCCATTTAACGTTCACCATTTTATGTAATTGCTTGAGGACACAGGATGTGAACAGAATGGGAGAGGGGGAGCGATTTAAAATGCCATGTCACGCTTCACTCCGAGCGCAATGGCTTCTCGGCGCAGCTCCCTCCCCTAGCCAGGACTCTCCTCCCTCCTCTAGCGGTTCCCATGCGCTATTCCCGCCTCCTGTCTAACCGCAGGCCTCTCCCCCCAACCTCCTCTACAGCAGAGGGGATTTCCATGTGGGGAGGCACGTTCCTCTCTGCAACTCACTCTCCCCCAACACCTCCCCCAACACTGTGAACTAAGGATCTCGTTAACGCTAAAAGTTCCTAAATTGCCCGATGGGTCGCGGCCCCTGTATGAACGATCAAGGAAAACGAAGATGACTTCCAGCTCAAAAATGCAGCCTCTAACATGAAAGAGACACCCTACTTACACCGAGGAGGAAACCTGCATGTGAAGCAAATCTGAAAATGCTAATCCTATTATAAATAAATAAAAGCAGCAGACACGTGTCTACCAAAAATGTCAAAAGAGAATAGCAGACAAGACAGCAACCTCCATAAACAGACACACACTGGGAGGGATTTAACGCTTGGAACTGCAGGGTGCTGTCAATCACAAAGAAGAGAGGTGGGGTCACAGGATTGGGAGGATCCAGAAAAGTGAGATCCTATAGGATCCAGTCCGGAATCTACCCAAGTACCATCACACTGCGTGTGTGTGTGTGTGTGTGTGTGTGTGTGTGATGACTGCTCACACTGCAAGAGGTGCAGAGATGCTGCAGTTCAGTAAGCTTAGTCACCACAGCCTCAACAGAGCAGAGAGACTCACAATACCCACATGGTGTACAGCCTCTTTGGACCTTTTTAGTTGGTTTTAAGCTTAAAAGGTTAATGTTATCTTTGACCATAAGTGGGCCTTATACTGCTGTAAAAAATGGAGTAGAAGTTAACTAGCACACCATGGCCCCTTACACTAAACATCACATATGCCCCCCCCCCTCCCCCCTCCCACTCCTGTCACAGTCGAGATCTGGAGAAGATGCATTAGCTGCTTAAACTGTGTCGCTTCTCCACAGACGCTAAACAGCTGCTCTGCGCGGGAGTTTCAGCGGGTGTGTCGATGACCTAAATTGCTCTGCAGCGCGAGTCCTCTCGAGAGTCGTGGAGGTTCAGCGCCTCGGTCTCCGCTAGAGTCTCCCTCCCCCTGGGGACGAGTGAAGCTTCCTAAATGAGCCTCCGTCAGTACAACAGGCGGTAATAAAACCCCAGAAGGCAGCACGGCGACTTCCCAGACGCACACCAGGCGCCGTTCAGAACAGGAAGCACAGGGCAGCATGCTTTGGCACTGGAGGTCTCTGCAGGCCACGGGCTAGCCATGAGCGGTTAGCTGTCGCTAGCAGGTATCGGCCATATTAGTTTGGCCATCACTCACCAGACTGTGTCTGTTGGCCCGGGCCCGCCGTGGACCCTCACCGGCCTCGAACGCCCCCTCGTCCTCCCACGCACCCTGCCGGAGGCTGCAGGCCAGCCCTGTGAAATGGAAGGAGGGGTATTCAGATGAATCTTCACTGTACCACAAATCAGGAGGTTAAATCTAAACAGTGTTCAGAGCAAACGGGTGTTCGGGAGATGCTGCGTTTGCATCCCAGCAAGGAGGCGAGGTTTTTGGCACGAAGACTTCCAGATTCTTTTCGAACAAGGACAAAAGCAGCCCCCCCATATATCCCCATCCATCACACCCCCCATATCCCCATCCCTCCCCTACCTACCTACCATACCCCCCCCCCGCCCTGTAAGCCCAGAGCTGCTCTTTCAGCCGCCCCTCTGCTGTGCCTCATGCTTCACCCTCCATGACTTCACCGTTCTCCCCTTTTCTAATAGAGCAGAATCTTTTTTTTTGTTGTTGTTTTTTGAAGCCCACTAGTGGTCCCCGTGACGACCATGTATTGTGCGTAGAGGCAGATAAAGGAGTAGAGGAACAAACGGGTCTGTGGTAAAGTTCTCCTCTAAAGGGACGCAGCACTGTGGAGCCAGAGGTAGGGCGAAGCTGTTAGCTTAATCCCCGATTACGCACCGGAGAGAAGCACTTTCTCTACGCCTTTCAGCTGCCGTCGCACGGAGCCACGAGTGCAAATGGGCTTCGAATGAAAATCAAATCGTCGGGGTAACCAACCCATCCTGCCCCCGTCTACCCGCCGTCTCTTTACCTAATGAGAAAACCCACTAGATTAGAGTCCTGCGTGCGGCTGTGGATGCGACACTCAGCCATTAGTGAGAAAGCAGCCCTCACATATGGCCGCTAGTGCCAGCTCCATGTCCTGCACTCGGCCGGCCACGCCGACACACACACGTCCACGAAGGCAACAGGACAAGTATAGACGCATACGGTTCGCTCACACTCTTTCGCAGACACACACACACACATCCCTCTACAATAATCATCAGCTGTAATTGCATTTCCTCTTTAATTACAGCTCTCATTTCCAGAAGCTGGATCGGGCCGGTGGCACCGGTGCCAGATCCCGGGGTTAATCCGGCTCCCTCTCCGGACGAAAAGGCCGTTTCGTTAGCCGAGCAGCAAGGACCAATTACCATATCTGCTAATTTGATTCACGACAATAAGCATTCAGTGTCTATGTATGTATGTGTATGCACACACGTGTTTGTGTGTGTGTGTGTGTGTGTGTGTGTATGTGAGCAGTGGCTCAGGAGATCGAGGTTCACAGTGCAACTGATGCACCCAGAGCAGTGAATCGACACACGAACAGTATCAAATAGTAATGCAGACAGGAGTGAAACTGAAATACAGCACACTGGTAATACACAGCTGAAACATCCGTTCACCAAGATTTTGAAACGGTCAGTGAGTGGAGCTACAGGAAGGGATTAAGGGAAAGTTGCAACCATGTACTAAATGCAATTATTATTATTCCACACACACACCTCATCCATTTGTAATGAGGCAAACCTCATATCTGGTTGCAACCAAACCTTGCACCTACAAAAATGAATATAAAATAACAAATCTGTTCCTGAAGAAGGTTTAAACAAAAATGAGAGTAAATATAAGTAATACACTTTAGAAAAGGGGACATTCCGAGTACAGAATTCAGAAAAGCGCTCTGTACCTGACGTGCGTTTATATGTGTCTGCCGGCTGTCAGACTAAAAAAAAAAAAAAAAAAAAAGAGGGGGGGGGCAGGAACAAGCAAAATTTCAAAAAGAAAAATAACCTCATTTGACATGTGAGAGAAGCTTGCAGCTCAACACCATGTCCAGTCAGCTGGCCCTCAGCGGGCGATGGCAGGTACGCTGGTGCAGTCTGCACCGCCCGTGTTCACCGTCTCAGGTCCAGGAGACTTTGCGTATCAAATCCTTCAACTACTGCAGAACCCCCCTCAGTACTCCAAGCCAGCAGGGGGTGCTGCAGCGACTCGGGAGAAGGAGGGAGAGACCGATGCAGGGACAGCACACAGCTCACGGTTATTACAGACAAACCTGTCATGTAACGCAAGGGGACGGGACAGGGTGTCTGGGCCCCTGCTGGGCTGAACGCATCTGGGATCCCCCCTCTGGAGGGCAGGGCTAGGATCAGATTTTTCTTTATCCGTATAAATCAGTTCATCAAGACATGAAAGGCTCAGACAGACCTTGGATCAGGTGTGAGGGCTAATCCCTGCAGATTTCCCTCACTGCCTTCACCCAAGTGTGAGGTGTTGACACCTGCCTTACGTACAAGCAGTTCAAATGACAACCAGTTAAATCGCACAGGGGTTTAAAAAAAATAAAAAAGGGTTCAGGTGTGGAGGTCAAAAGGCAGGACTGTGTGGTGGAGGTGTGAGGTAGAGAGAGCAGGGGGGGACTTACAGCTGAAGTGCACCACCCAGCAGCCTCCAAGAATGCCCTGGAGCGCGGTCAGGGTGGAGGGGACTCCACCATCCGGCACCACCACGTGAGTGACTGTAGAGAGACACAGAGAGGTGTAGGAAAGATGAATCACAACGTCAATACTTCACATATGAAGGTAGAACCTTCCTCACGTCTCACATGTCAGTAGGGTCATGTGTAGAGGTGTAAGACGTTAGTGAAAGTAGCATCCATCAGCAAGTGAACAAACTCCTTGAGATTCAGCTGTTGTTCGCCGTTACGTGAGAAACCCAAAGGTCATCGACGTAAAACAAATAAAAGGGATCAATTTAATGTCATCTGCTAATGTAAGCAAAACGCTGCATGCGGACGTTGCCTGTGGAACTGAACGCAGAGTGGAACAGTCCTCCCGGTGTGACAGCGCTTCATTAGAAATCAAATGATTATTCATGGCTTCATAAGTAACAAAAGCTTTCTGCTCAATAATTACTGAAAGCTCTTAATTATTTCTCAAAGCGTAAATGTGTGGTGAGAGACAGTTTTTTTTTTCTTCTTCTTCATATAAGCCTCTTTAAATTAAAGAACTCCAGAAACAAATGGAGATGCCTAAAAGGAAGTTACATAAGGGCGCTATAAAACCCTTTCACAAAAGCTCCAAGCACACTGTGTTACTAGCGCCCGTTTGTTTCTGGAAAGTATCGGATCCCGTCTCCAATCACCGGAATAGCTGTGCTGTCACACGGCCTCCGAGATCCTCAATCCACCTCATTCCGACGGCACCCGCATCCAGCTCTCAGGGTGACAGGCTGAACTGCTCGCGTCTCTAGTACTGTGATTTTCAGGGCTGTGTGAGTCTCTTGAGTGGAACTTTTGCTGCAGTAAGTCATAATATCCATCTACTGTATAAAGGGGATTTTCACAATTATCTTTTTTATGCTGAAGGTGGATTGTTTGCAGGCTTTAATCAAAACTATGCCACAGTTAGAGGAGAAGGCAAAGGCACTTTTTAAAGTCCCACACGCGACATACGTCTCCTTTAGTGAACTAGAGATGTGTGCTTCAAAATGGCAAGAATCCAGCCTCCAGAGGCTGATGCAAACACACAGCTCTGTTACATTAGCTCTACATCAAAGTTTTTAAACATACTTCAAAGAAATAATAATAATATTTTTTCTTATTGCTGAGCAATGCAGAATTAAAAAAATAAAAAAAACTGAGCATGCTTGGTCCGATCTGATAAAATTCACATCTGTGGCGGCAATCTGAGCAGACAGACACGGCCCCGCCGCTAGAATTAGCTCGCGAGGTGTCAGGGGCGTGACCAGAGGTGACGGCGACACCGGTACCTGCACTGGAGAACGTCTGCAGTCTCCTTCCGCCCAGCACCTGTGCTGCTTTGGTCAGCTGGTTCTGCTGAGACTGCGTCAGTTTGGTACCAATCAGAGTGACCTGGACATCCTTCCTCAGTGCGCCTGGGGACTACAGAAACTCCTGCTAGAAAGACTTGCACACCTAAAGCCTTTGTTGGGCATCATGCACTAAAGTGTTGACTTTCACGGGTACCTTTGAGAGGCTGGCTGGTGAGGTCAGCAGTGTGGAGATGGGAGTGTGTGCTGTTCTTAGGACCTCGCGCATCTCCTCCGTCTCCGCATAGTCAACAGGCTGGAGTCCAAATATATTCCTGCCGTACACAAATGATGGTCGTTAGCAGTGACGGGGTTCATCACTCCTGAACACATTTAGTAATACACATGCGCACGCAACACGAGCCAACACGAGCCATTTCTGCAGGGCACCGTACTGCTGGTTACCACACTGGCTACAGCATGCCGAGAACACATATCGATGCATTATATCCACATCTGCTTCCACATGAAGCACCCGAAGACGTTTCAGCAAGCACGTGCGATCAACTAACGAGTCAAGTGCACAGGTCTACGTCGAGCACGGGGGGGTCTCACGGCCCCCAAGCCGGGCAGGACGACTCACTCCTGCAGGGAGGGAAGGAGGGAAGGAGTTTGCTCAGATCGAGCGTTAATATGGAGATTCCACCTAGGGGACAATTAATAGGTCCACTGGTCCATAACATATTTCATTTGGATTCATGAGCTACCAGACTCCCTTTCCTAAGAGCACACGTGCACAAAGACACAACGTGCACAAAGACACAACCGCACACATCATATGCGTGTGCGCGCACACACACACACACACACACCTGCACACAATTAATGCACAAACAGGGCGGTAGAGACAATTCAAGTCTAAAACAACTAAACAGGTTACAAATAAAGTCTTTTCTTCAATACTAATGAAGCAAAGGTGTGTGTTCAAAGGTGTGTGTTCCTGGCCTCAGGGGCAGAAGCATGACTGTTCGTGCAGTAGCTCTAGAATATCAGGAACAGCAGCCTCGGCTTCTTAGCTGACAAAGCAGACACAGATGCCAACAGTAATGGTGCCCAATGAATCACAGATCGATAGAGCTGTGGAAATCACAAGCTCCCCGAGATGAACCAGATGTTTTTATTCATGCAACTGGAAAACTGTAACAATCGAGTGAGGCTAGGGACTCCGCCTGCAGCAAGTCACGGCAGATCGATTGATGGCAGAACTCTCCTTCACACACGCATGCGTTCTCTGAGACACACACACACACACACACACACACACACACACACACACACACAGACTCCTGAATATTCCACACCCTCTCTACCCCTCATACTACTCCCCCATCGAATTTACACACAAACACACGTTACTGAAGCATCGCCCGTCTACGTTCACACTCTCCTCCTTGAAGCAGCACATGAGCACAGTGTGTGTATGCATGTGCAAATGCATGCACTCACACACACGCAGGCATGCATGTGCTAATCAATCCAGTTCGGGGCTCAAGGCTGTTGTTTCCGTGACTGCCAGTTCTGCCATCAGAGCAGAGAGAGACAAAGGGAAGTAGAGCCAGTGACTGGGCAGCGTTGCTCTAGTGCGCCTGTGTCACGGGGCACGTTTGCTTTTCATCTGCCCCTGGGGCAAGACAGCCACATTTTGCTGATGCCCCAACATTGGCAATCGATATCCAAATGAGGGAGGCCAAGAAACAAGCCGCAAAGCAAGCAGTAGCGCTCGGCGGAGTAGCCCACGCACTGCGCACAGACTCACCGCCCGTCCCCAGATACACCCACGCTGTTAGCGCAACAGGCTACAACATGAGGAGACAAAATCTCTTAATGGCTGAGAAACAGAAGTTAGAGAAAATAACCTAAACCAGCTTTGGGTTTATAGTGCAATAAGGTAGACCTGTCAAAAAATAAATAAATAGCGCATGTATTATTCACGCTGAGCTCTGGATGAAGAGCCTGTGTTACACTGTTTATGCTTCACAAACTGGTAGCAAAATCTCCATAGCAACAACATGGCAAGTAAGGCTGCTCGATATATCGCTTGTTAATCGCTGATGAAATATTTGGCTTTGCAATACTGATATGCAAATATGCCTCATAACAAATAGTCCAGATAAGTGCTTTGCATTTGACCGTTTGGCCAATACCTCCGACTGCAATATTTAACATAACTGCAGCATCATAATTCTGTCTATTTTCTGAAACTCTAACGCCACACCAAGCAACATTCCCCTCCCAGCACACGACCACTTCCTGTCAGGCTGCCACTCGCCCGATATTAAACAATGTCCGCAACCTCAGTGCATATTCAGCCAGACAAAGAGCCCTGTTCACATCCTCAAAACCAGTCAAACTGCCTGTCAAACTGTCAAGCAGCCCGACACAACCCTCCAACACTAGAAATTAACATGTCCCTGTGTGTGTGTGTGTGTGTGGGGGATATGTGGGCGTGGCTTACAGGACACTGGGGGAGGCGCCGTGCTCCAGAAGCCGCCGGACCACGCCCACATGGCCGTTCCGCACAGCGTCATGCAGTGGGGAGTGGTTTTCATAGCCGGGTGTGTTCAACAGCACCCCCTGCTGGAGCAGCACCTCCACCACAGCCAAGTGACCAAGGTTACATGCTTCGTGCTGTCAAGGAAAAAAAAAGAAAAAGCATTTTAATACACACCATACTTGACGGGACATAAAATGGTTACAAAGGGTTACAGTACTAATTTAAAGGACGTTTCTGGGAAACACACAGTCTGATATTAAAGTCATCTTAAATGCATCATTTACACCAACCCCCTGGGCAAAATCCATAGTGAAATACTGAGCAATGTCACGGGTCTATTACAGCTGCTTTCACAAAGCCAAAGTTGTAAAATGAACCCTGAACTGTAAAACAGTTTATTCATCTGCTGCATAATTCAATACATGAAAACTTTAAGTTTAGTTTATTTGGCATGAAATGAGAAGGGAAAAAAAAAAAACACTTGAAAGTGAAATTGGAGAAACAGCTCAACCCATAGACTCAGTAACCATCTCTTTTACAACCTGCATATGTACACGACAGCTACATAAACCACTCCAACGGTTCAATATTCGATATCGAACGAAGACTCCTGAGAAGTCCAAGCCAACGTCTTCAACTCCCTCACACACGCACGAACGTGGCGCTTTGTGAAGGTGGCGTTACATGATAATGTGTCTTACAGCACAGTGGAGAAGGAACACTGGGATGGAAAGTGAGGAAGAGTGAGAACAGGAGGGGAGGAAGAGATGGTGGCCTGACCAGAGGCGTCCAGCCTGCGTTGTCCTTCAGGTTGGGGTCAGCTCCTTGGGTCAGCAGCTGCGTAGTCAGCGCCACGTCACCCTGCACCAGCAACAGAGGTCACCGGGGTCGAGGCGTTAAAGACAATTCGCCGCACGTCCCACATATATTTACACACACACACACACACACACACACACACGGATAAAAGGAACGAGACAAAAAAGAAAGAAGGAATGACACAAAGGGCCAGTTTTCCCACACACAGATTAAATGTTGGCCAGGAAATGGATTTTTTGCAGCAGACAGCCCTGACTGAGATTTGCATTTAGCTCAAGGCTTATCCTTAACCTGCAGCGAAAAACACATTTAAAAAATAACACCCATAAAGAAGAGCGAAGCGGCCGCCCTCTCTGCAGACCTTGATGGCAGCCAGGTGCAGAGGCGTCTCCCCCTTCTGGTTCCTCTTCATGTAGGCCGGGCTGCCGGTGCCGTGCCGGTGGCCCACACACACTCGCCCTTTCGCAGGGGTGGCGGGCGAACGCCTCGTGCCGACCTGCGAGCTTGCTGGGATTCCTTCCTGCCGCTCCTCTGTGGATCCTCCTGGCACCTCGGAGAGTCTGGAGCTATCTGGAGGAGGCGTGGAAGGTGCAGCAGCCTTGCCCAGGGACGCCCTCCTCCTGCAGGCCCCAGACGGCCGGGGCCTCCTCGGGGTGCTGCACGGGCTGCCCCCCACGTCCTCCTCCTCCAGCCTGGCTCTTTTGAAGCTCCTGCAGGGAGACACCTGAGCAGGCAACACGCTGCCGAGATCCGGGTCTGGATCCGTAAGCAGATCAGGCAGCTGCTCTCGAGGAGACACCACGACATTCTGCTCCTCATTAGGCTGCTGAGCCTCCTTCACAGTACCCTCCTTCAGAATGCTCCTCCTGGGACTGAGGATCCCAGCACCTCCTTTGGGAAGGTAGTCCCGGGCCGGCTCCTTGGGCTGGAAGGACACCTTCTTGCTGGTCCTCACCCCAACGTCCCCAGGACATGTCCCCTGCTCCTGCTCCTCAGCCTGGACCTCCACGGCTGCCCCGCTCCCGAAGCCCCACTGCTGGTTCACCACCTCCAGCCTGACCTGCTTCAGCTTCACCTTGTTCTGCAGCCTGGTGCGGGGCTCCGCCCCCACGCAAGCCGGCTTTCCCACAGACGCCCCGCCCCTTTTCCTTTTCTTCCTTCTCTCTTCAACCCCATTGGCTGTGCGGGTAGGGGAGGAGCCAGAATCCTGGGAGGAGGAGTTGAAGTTGAAGACTGACAGGAGCTCGGAGGCTGGCGGTCCAGGTGCCGGTTTGGCCACGTTTCTAGCCGACACCCTCGTGGGTTTCTCCACGCGGCAGCGGACTTTTCGGCTCTTTGGACTGAACCAGATCTTGACCTTCTTCTGCGCCAGAGCAGCACTTTGACTGGTCGTTTGGGCCGGGTCGCCACCAGCAGCTGAAAGGAAATATAGACACATTACACACATTTCAGCTACATTCTGAAAGATCATCTACATTCCTACCCTGTTGGGTAAATGTCCCCCTAAGGCCAGTGTGCATCCTTTCACGACAGACAGCCAACGCGCTTTCGGCTGAAGTGGAAACGCTGGAACGCGCGGAGCCCTGAGAACGAGGTTGGTCAGACGCCCCTCGGCGCACACGCGGTCGCCACGTTCGCTCTGATCCTGCAGCGTCTCCGCGAGTCAGCACAGACACCACCACACAAGACCTCCTCGCCCCACTGAGCGCGCGGCGACCCCGAGGGCATGCATCCGTCCGTCAGACCACATCCTCCCCGTGCATCAAACCCAGCTCTGGCACCAGACAAGCTACTACGAGTTCAAATCCACCATGGCTAAATGCAGCACATAATTATAGTCATTCCAGAATCAAAGTGTGCAGCTCAGTCAGTCATTTACATACATGTGTATATATCAGGGGTGTAACTCTACTTCATATCATACTGTACTGCATACGAGTAGTAAGAAACAACCTTAGCCTGTCAGGAAGGCTACACATTAGAGAGGTGCAAGACAAATTATAGCTTATAAAATCCTATAGGAGCTATAGAAGCTAGCAAGACAGTTCTTCCTTCGGGATCCACTTTGTCCTGTTTGACAGTTGTTACATTAACTCTTATTATATATAATAAAACATTATTATACATTATAAACCTCTGCTTTTGCTTTGTGCTGTGGGAAACGCCCTGTAAGGATCATGCTCCACTGTTTCATTCCAATGGCTCAAATATGGTGCTTTTAGAATATTGAATGTTTTAATAAAATGCAAGTGTACGGCAGATTCTCGTGTACTGATTGGTTAGCTTTAAAAGGCATTAAACTACTGGAACATATTCAATGCAAGACTTAATTTTTCTGCACACACATGCACACACACACGCACACATGCACACACCTCCCATTTAATGAGAAACCTTTTATAAATTAGAAACTATTTGTAGACGTGTTGTCACAACTTGTACAAGCAATCCTGCAGCTCCGTATCAATGGTCAGTTTCTGACCAGGCATCACTGCAGTGACAGACTGACGTCAGCATCACTGACATTACAAACACATCCAACTGTTGTCAGACTGTGTGTGTCCAAAGCCTGCATGTTACCTTTACACAAAGCGTCAGTGGAAAATGTGTTTGGTTTCGTTTGGCACACGACATCACATGATCGAGAACGGCTACAGAAGATGAGCACTGCTTCTAAAATCACTGCTTGTGAACTTCCATCTGCGGTCACCATTATGCATCAATAGATGGATGCTGTTCATATATTGTTCCTGGAGCTATTCTTGCAGGAAAGCAGCACTAAAAATTTACTAAGTTAGTTCATCCTGCACATTACCTTTTTAAACGTCTCCCTCCTGGTAAGATTTGAGAGTATTTTATGTAGAACATCTTGGTTTCATGACAGCTTCATACCCTTCTGCAATTACACTGTTAAACTCCACTCTATAATTTTACATGTTCATAATGATCTTGTTTTTCTATGGCTTTAGCAAAGTTGTACTGTGCTGTAAGTGACCGGTTGTTATGGGTCTGGATGTCTGAGCACTTAAACAAATTTCTCTGTCAAGCACAGATATGACAATAAAACACTGAAATCAATGCTGTGCTCAATACACTGATATGCACAACAGTGCCGCACACAAAACACACATACAAAACTTTCTACGCACACGGTCATTTAAAAAAACTTCACTGGCCTTTTCGTGCAGTGAAAATGGTGTAGCCAGTCAACACGAGAAAGTCCGAAGTGCTTCGTGCGTTTGCATTACCTGGGTGCTCAGCAGGGTGAAGCAATGCCTCCAGATCGCGGAACAAGTCCGCAATGTTGCTGAGTTGTCTGTTAATCTGGATGTCCCTCACCCAGGCGGGGCTATGGCACACGCTGCAGCCGTCTCCGGCATGCGGCCCTGCGCAAGGCCTGCGGCGCAAAACGCACACCTGTATACTCACTCAGCCCATGAGCAGAACTCCTAAAGAACAGCATGCAAACGATTATCCAAACAAGTCTGCGTTACCTGCAAAGCAAGTGTTCGCAAAGGCCCAGGCACACCGGCTCGATCAGGACTTGTGAACTGCGAAAGAGGAACGAGGAAGTGAAACGCCGCCGTTAAGACCGCCAGCGCTTTGGCTCGCTAACATTAGTCTGAACTCACCATTTAGAGCACAGCAGTAGCTGTCGGAAACGCGCTACTGCCTCTCGGGTTTTTACCCACGTACCACTCGGTACCTCCACAGCTGTGTCAGGATCCATTTCAGCGAGACGGCGACTGTAGGCTACTTTGTGTCGGTGGTTGTTCGTTCGGCCACTGGATGTTTGCACGTCCCGCCAGTGGAAGTTCAGGAAGGGGAGGAGCTTAAAAACAACTGAGCTTATTGGTTGACACAAGTGTCATCAATTACACTGCTCTGTCCCTCCTTCTCTGTCTACATACTTATAAAGTATGTGTATGTGTATATATATATATATATATATATATAGACATATAGACAGATAGATAGATAGATAGATAGATAGATAGATAGATAGATAGATAGATAGATAGATAGATAGATAGATGGATGGATGGATGCAAGAGATGTGTGTACTTTACAACAATTAGTTGTATTAATCTGGATATATATAGATATATATATATATATATATATATATAGAGAGAGAGAGAGAGAGAGAAGAAATTGTTGTAAAGTACACACATCTCTTGCATCCATCCATCCATCTATCTATCTATCTATCTAAATATCTATCTATCTATCTATCTATCTATCTATCTATCTATCTATCTATCTATTTGCAACAGTAGTCGAGTGGTTGCCGTGACCCCCACCCCTCAGTTCATAAATTCATATTATTACAGCCAAACTCTGTTCCTACTAAGAGCATGTCACAACAAAATCGAGATTTATTGGACCAGGCAAGGATTTTCCTATGAACGGTGCAGTTTCTGTGAGCTTGTGCCCATTGTAGTCTCAAATTCCTGTTTTAGCTTTACTGGAACAGTGTAGCCTTGTGCTCCTGTAGCACATCCACCACAAGGTTTGACATGCACATTCCAAAATGCTTTTGTCTTCTCTGTGGCTGTCTCCTCTGACCTCTCCCTTTAACAAGGCTTTGTACCAGTAGAACTGCCACTCACGCGACCCCTCGTGTTTTGCACACGTCTGTGTAACCTCTAGAGACTGCTGTCTGTGACAATCCCAGAAGATAAGCAGTTTCTGACATACTCAAAGCTGCCTGTCTGTCACCAAAACACTATTCCATGGTAACAGTGGCTTGGATCTACTGAGCCATGTCTTCACAGCTGTATGCTGCCACACAATTGGCTGATTCACATGCATAAAAGAGTATTTTGGTGTTTCTAATAAATCTGGCATGTGAGTGAGTGTGTGTGTGTACATAGATACAGAGGGAGTCCCATAACACTTCGGACACAAGCAAAGCAATTTGCTCACATATCTGATGAAGGACCTTTGTCCAAATCTGTCCTGTTTCTCTGGAAAACTTATAAATTAAAGTTTTTTTGACTCACTATTTTGATTTCCTCTACATCTAGAAGAATAACTGATGCCAATTTGAAGGCAAATGGTGGCCACAGCAAATATTGATTTGATTTCTCTCTTGTTCATTCACGTTGAAGTAAGCTGTATATAAACTTTACATACACACACATACACACCCCCGCAAACACACATCCTGAAGGACTCATCTTATCCTGGTCATTACCTGTTTGAATGTATGCCCTCGGCATACATTACAGGTCCATTAAAACACACCCACTTTAAGAGATAAAAAGAACACTTTTATCCTAAAGCCATTATCACATTGAGTTCTGCCTTATAATCACACACACTATAACTACGAGTGTGCTAAGTGTATTTCTGCTGGCTGCTTACGTCTCCTCTTATAATTGTTTATTATAAAACCTTTTATAAGTGCAATATCTGAAACATACATTTGGAATGACTAAATTATGTGTATATGAATATACAGTATATATTTAAATGATATATAATGGTGAAGCTGTTGTCATTTGGAGAAATGACCTTTACAAGAAAGAAGCAATCATGCAGGTTTCTGATTGTCACGCTTTCATGCCTGTTTACGTTACACTGATACTAGTTTTATAGGCAAAACGGCTCTGACATCACAGTTCTCCAGCCAGTCCTCAATTAATCATGCCGTTTCAACAGGTCACCTTCCCAACACCACACGGACTCCTAATGTAGACGTTCTTGCAGCTATATATATATATATATATATATATATATATATATATTCCCAATAGCATTCATAAGGACAACAATCCTAGATGTATTAATGTATGTACATCTTCCTGCTCAACAGAATTTCTATCCCAGTTTCTGGGTGATATTTTCACCCAAATGTTCAAAGCTCTTCATGTTCTCTATAAATACTCAAACACTGGACAGAACAAAAACTACCTGTCAACTCTCTGCTTTTCTCAAAGGACATTAAAAATGTATACATGAGCATCCCAAATGAAGGTGGTTTGGGAACATTAAACCATTTTCTTGATGCAAGCCCTGAGAAGAATCCTCCCACGGATTTTCTCTCCAGACTGAACTTGAGTTAACTCTAAACATTTGACTCCATATATACTGTATGTGTGTGTGTGTGTTTGTGTGTGTATGTGTAAAAATACTATATGGACTTCTATTAATTATGAAAACTTTTATTATAAGTTATATTAGTGGTTTAGATAATACTATAATACACAAGTTACATTTATACATTCCTAATGGTGACTAATTGTGTGTCTCAACAGGGTGAGTATGGTTCTGAAGCAGAGCATTCCTGGTTGCACACACACATACAAGCTCTTAACATCTGCATCTAAAACATAGTTTTAATGTAAAAATAAGTTTGGTACATTTTTAAAAAGAGGAACTGTGCCTTGAAGCAGTGTAAGGAAAGAGCTGATGAAATATTCAGCAGAAGAAAGATGTGCCTTTAGAGGAAATATTAATGAGACTGAAGACGTGGAGACATTGAAGAATCATTTATGTCCTGCAGCCAGAATGGCCTTTGTGATTTATACCAATCCAAGACGTTACGCTGCAACAGTGCTGCCAGCATTGTGAAAGCGTGAGGATCTCCTCGTTCTCCATACATCTTTAATGCAGTATTGAGTAACCACCGTGTGGCTGCATGTTTACTTTGTTTTTTTTGTTTTGATCTTGAAACAAAAGTCACAGCAAACAGTAGAACCAGCAAAAAAGGTTTTCTTGAAGAAAGTGAGACCTTCTGCAGTCACTGATTTAAATAAGATTTAGAACAGAATATTCGGTCCTATTGAGAAGAAGCTTCACACTTCACATTCTGATGTCATAACATGGACAAAGTACATTTGCATCGAATAGTACAAGAACTAGAGTGAATTACAAAGGTTTTACTGTGCTATGGGAATTTACCTTCATGTCGTCACAACCATTTATATAAGATTTGTTGATATAAGTATTTAAAAAGTACTTCTGGCCAGAGAAGTTTACATTGATGTCCCCTAGACACACAGATAAGAACCCAAGAAACAGTTTTTTTCTTTATACTTAATTATTTGAATAAACAAACACAATCAAATAAAATAACTGATTTCAATATTTCATCAATCACGTTAGCACTAACTGAATCAGTCAAGACGTTCCGGGTCAGAGTTTGACATCCTGAGAGTCTTCATCAGCATTTTCCAAAGCAAAGTTAATGAACACCTAGGGAGGTAAGACAGATGTTTCTCTCAGTCTCAGTGACACTGTTACTTAATATATCAAGAGTTTTTTTTTCTATTTCCTACTTGCTTTCTTTCCCTCACTAGCTCGTAAGGATATTTTAATCTGCTCAGAAAAACGAAGTTTCGGAATGACTTCCGTCACGCAGCCACAGAGCCCTCCTCAGTTCTCACCTCGTCCAGCGTCGTCTGGCACACGGAGAAGTGTTTGATTTTCAGGGCAGCTTTGTTAGACTCCAGATGGTCAAATATGTCAGCCACGCCACCAGGAGCAACAGGAACGTGGTACTCCACCATAGCCAAATGATGATCCTGTACAGACACAGAAAAGACACAAATTTATATAACACACCACTAAAAGCAATGTATACCGCACTCCTGAATTATCCAGTGAACCAGTCCTATCCAGTCCCAGCAGTGGGGCCCTTGAGTGCTGTACATGTGTGTCTTCCCCGCTGCAACGCCCTCGCATTGCTCAGTTAATGACTAGGCATTTCAGGGGCTGTGTCAGCTGTGTTGGATCAGGGAACACACAAAGTTTGAAGCCTGTGGGGGAGCCCCAGGACTGGACTGAGAACACATCCTCTAACCTCCGCCGTCCACATAACCCTCACACAGCTAGAGTTTAAGCAGAGAGAGAACAGGTCAGCTGGCTTACAGCCTGCAGCGTCCAGCACCTGCCACAGAAAGACCCAGCAGATCTCCTGTCCAGAGGCAGCTGAGCTAGTTCACGCAGGGCCGTCATTTGTAAGAAGACTGGTATGAACTCGACGGCTCTTTCCCTGTTAAGTGACTTCACCTTAAGGTAAGTGCTGGGGAAACGTTGCTCCATGAATCTGGAGATGGCGTCGACATCGCAGGAGGCGCTGGCCAGGTACATCTTCACAGTGAATCCTCGGCCAAACCTGTTGGGTTTACACCAGGTTACTTATGTCTCTGTCTAAACAGACCGCTGTCGGCTGGTGGTTTCGGTCTGTCGCACACGGCTCGAGGTAAGGAGGGGAGCGGGGGAAGGACAGACGGATGGAAAGTGCGGAGTAATGGGCTTGTGGAGACAGAGGTGAGGGGTCACTGACCTGTTCTTGATGTGTTGTAAGGAGCCCAGACACCTAAAGCGACCTTGTACCATTATAGCCAGGCGAGAACACAGGGCCTCACATTCCTCCATGCTGAAATGGGCGAACACAACAAACATTTTAAATGAGAACAAAAAGAAAGACCAGTTTCAGAGCTTTAATCCCCATTTATTCCTGTCAGCAGATTCCCAGAAGGTGCAAAGGTGGGCCATCAGATATACATCGCAATGCTCTCAGTGATAAGTTGATGTATACGTACCTGTGGGATGTCAGAACCACAGCACACTTTCCCATCACCTCCTCAGCAATGATTTTCCAGAGGTGGCGTTTGGAACGGGGGTCCATCCCTGAACTGGGTTCGTCCTGGGAGAGGAGACCAGGCAGAGGAAACAGGTCAGTGTTTGCACTGTCCAAAGCACAGGCAAAAAATAGAAAACTCCTCTATAGCAAAGCGTATCAATGTCATGTAAGTTTAAGGTTAACTGTAACACACTGCACTATGCAGTACAAAAAACAGTGGCAATTTACACCGTCCAATGAATCTTCCAGAAAACAATTCCTTTTAAAGCACCAGTGGGTGGAACTGCTGACAGACGAGCAAGAATGAACTGATTGAAGAACCGCGGAGAGGCACGCGATGGAGAAACTGCTATTATAAACTGTGAAGTGCGTTATCGAATAGGGAGGAGGTGGATACCAGCAGCAGGATTTGTGGCTGTCCAATCAGAGCTATCGCAGTGGACAGTTTCCGCCGGGTTCCGCAGCTGTAGTGCTCACTGGTGATGTGTCTGTGGAAGTTAAGCTCAAGCTTCTTCAGAAGATACTTCACAACCTGCAGAGCACAAATACAAAGCATTTCTTTTTATTCAAAGATAAAGTGAGTCGACTTTCAGGTGAACTTTTCCTAGTTAAACTAAATAATATGTTTTATGTTATTTTCACACTTTTCCCTTCAGCTACAGGCTGTTTCCTTTGTCGGTTTATTGAAGCAGTAATTACACACAGAAAGGTTTCTCAAGTTGTACTAACACATTGCTCACCTGACCTCTACACCGTAATGAGTTACTCTAAACAGTTTTCGTTAGATGCCTGTAAAAATCTGTGCCATCACAAAAGCACTTTGTTACTCTTACTGCATCCACTGAATCAACTGGACTCCAGTATGTAGAGAGCCAAGCTAAACCTCTCGGTTAGTTAAACCGAGTCAGCCTAGACCTGTGAGAAACCTGTGAGACATCTGTGAGAAGTGCTTTGATTTTCCACAGGTTTTCCTCCCTCCTCAGGCTCTGCTGTGAGAAAGGGAGAGTGTATTTCCCTCAGGTCATCAGGATTTCGAACATGATTCTTCTCAATCTTTCTCTAATCGTAGCTAATGGGCCAGACCACAGAGGCACTGAGGTAGTAACTATAGCAATAGATGACTGATATAGCTTACAAATCGTTCACTTCTTCCAAAAGCTTTAAATGACAGAATAATGTCTTCATTAAGGCTTAGGATGTCCTTTTCTATGACAGCTTACCTTATTCTCCTGTTGCTGTTGTGCAAGATAACAGCTAACACAACTACAGCAATCTCACTTCGGCTTCAAGTGATTGAGTCTTATGAGTTTCTTTGACTCATATTTCTGCAAATGACTCACCTCATGAATATTTCTTAAATTATTCACTGTTTCTATTCACCTCAGCATTCAAATGGTAGAAGCCGACACTCTGCTCAGTTAGTCGCTGTAACCACACGATAAAAACCACCAGAGTCTCAGGGCCTCCTAATTCACCTGATAAACACACGTTCCCCATGACCGTGTCGTCATAATGTTTTATCAGTCCTTGATCATGATGAGAAGCCTCATCCCTCAGGATCAAAGGAGCACTGTGTGGGGAGGCACGGACACTAACAGAACAGCTCGATGACAAGCGATCCTCACACCGGCCGACACGTATGTAGCCATGACTTCAGTGACAAATCTCTCAGAATCTCTCCAAAACTCAAATCTTACCTTAAGTCAGTCATACATTTCTTTAGATGTGATTCCAAATGAGCTGTCATTATAAAATGACGTTCTTAATAAATCCCATTTCTCCTGGTTGTTTAAGGCTAACGAAGATTTCTCTACTGTAGCCTGAGGCAGATTTTCCAGAAGTGCCCATTCCCAGTAATGCGGCAGGAACGGAAGATTAATTAACTTCCTTTCTAATCAATATGGAGAAGCACCAGCCCTTCAATATTCTGCCCCTGCCTAGCTGCTTGTGTTCTTCTGCTGAGCAGAAGGGCAAATACCCCAGTGAATCCAGACCAGCTCTGCCTTATATTTAGAACCATGTAGAAGGAAGCCATTGACCTGCAAGTTGCTGACAAAGAAAACCCAGACTCAAAAGCCTGAGAGGTGTTTTCAAATTTCCCTGGAGGCTGTGAACGTACTGCTGCAAGTATGAGGCACCAGACAAGGCCCGGTGTGTGTACGAGACAGAAATGCCATCTAATTTAGATGTCCTGCGTGCTCTTTCTCTAAACAGCAGGATCTACGTTCGTGGTCCAGCTTCTGGTGTCTCGACACACCGCAAATCTCCCTCCCCTGGTCTACACTCCACACGCTTGTGCTCCTGCACTGACGATGTGGACATGCTGGACGGTGCGAACACGGCGGTGGTCCACCAGGACTGGGACATGCAGGCACGGTTTGGCTGACAGGGCGGCGGTCTCACCTGGTCCGTGTCCCTCTTGCTGATGCCCCTGATGCGGCTGTAGAAGTAGAGATGCTCCTCTCCCGTCATCAGGTCATCCAGAGCGTCCACCTGTGGGCAGTAGCCGATGTTGATGCCCTCCGTCCTGCAGTCCATGATCTCCACCATTCTCCTGGAAGCATGAAATGTATTATTGCTGAAATCCCAATATCAACGGTTGCTTCTCCAGTGAATCGAGTTACGCGCCTGGTATGTAGTCATAAATATTGACAGTGGAGGCAAGCGGAGGTGTTGTGGGCGGTGCATTTACCCGTCCCAGTTGCGGACTTGAGCAGAGCCGTTTGTCGGGCTGATATCTCCGGTGAGCATTTTGAAGGTGGTAGTCTTGCCAGCTCCGTTTACTCCCAAAAGTCCGAAACACTAGAACGACCATGACACTGTGAGGCGGCTACAACGGCTAGCGCACAACGTTTTATCTACCGCAGCTATTAGAGACGCATCTACCGTCACGTTTACCATCAACCTGAAATTTTATTGTTATGTTATGCAGAAACGTGGTCAGGTTTTCAGGACGTGTGATGGTTGTAGAGATGTTGATAATACTCAAGACCGTTAAAAACGGTCAGCATATAGAAGAATTGACGAAAACAAATAAAGAAATAAATAGTTTGTAATGATGTAATTGAAGGTCAACCTATGCAGCCCTTCTGAATGCGTGACTGACCTCTCCTGCTGGGATGCCGAAGGACAGGTGCTTGACAGCTCGTACTTTCCGGTTCAGATGCTGGTAGACCTTCATTAGCTGGCTGACCTGCAGCAGATCAGAAGCAGCTGCACCACTGTCCACGCGCTGGCGTTCTGCCAGGACATCCTCATCCTCGTCCAA
This sequence comes from Brachyhypopomus occidentalis, assembly GCA_020368025.1. Classification (NCBI taxonomy): domain Eukaryota; kingdom Metazoa; phylum Chordata; class Actinopteri; order Gymnotiformes; family Hypopomidae; genus Brachyhypopomus; species Brachyhypopomus occidentalis. The sequence continues at coordinate 996,612 of JAGXOD010000003.1, forward strand.
GACGCCTGGCACGTGTACCAACTTAATCCAGCAGAAAAGCCTCCTTGTCAGGGACAAACGTGTGAGAAGTGAGCTTGAGATTTAAGACGGAAATGGGCCATAAAATGTTTCAATTTGACTGGACTGTTTGGAAATAGCTAAAATAATCCAAATGAGATGCATCCTTCTGCAGCACAAAACTGGTATTCAGATTATATTGCGGAGGAGCAGTACAGACGCAGTACAGCCGCAGCACAGACGCAGCACAGACGCAGTACAGACGGCGGAGCCTCACCGGACCCTCTGTAGAAGACTCCTGTTGAGCAGCAGACGCAGAGAGAAACACACAGATCCTTGCAGGAAGAGGGAGGTGAGCATCCATCCCAGCACGTCCATGCTGAAGGGGTTCTTGTAGGCGTCCACGCCGAACGCGCTCAGGATCTGCCGCTGCAGGTCCACCCGGGCCAGTTCCATCAGCCCGTTGCCGAAGCTGAACTGGGGGAAGACCAGGAACGCGGAGCTCATGGTGCGGTACACCGCAAACACATTCTGCCATGGGGGAGGAAGGGTAAACAGACAGGATGGTCAGATCATTTTTTTCTCCTCTATGTAGCTATAATGTCCAGTGTTCCTTGTTCCTTGGTGTGCAACATGCATCCAGTTATATACTATAACACTTTTGCTTTGATATACTATATAATGTACTATGGATATATGTTATATGTAGGGGTTATGATATTTTCTGCATTATATATTGTATTATATGTTGTATATTAACGTAGTTAATGTGCTGATTTGCTAAGTCAAATTCTCATGTGGTCTAAACACTGAAAGTGTCATTTGTGATGCAGTGTCTCCGTTAATCTGATTCTAATGGCCTTTCCATACCTCATCAGTGTGGATGAGCTGCCCCAGGAAGTAGACAATGGCAGTGGAGATGATGGTGTTCAAACTGATGAAGAGGTTGATGCACACGTAGCTGATGAAGGCCATCTCCGCATCCTTAAACAGGGACGACAAGAGGTACATCCAGGGGAAGCTCGCAAACCTGTAAAAGAGCCACGAAATTAGAACAGGCAGGCGAGGTTTCGAAAACAGCTGCAGAGCAAAATTACGCAGGAGGAAAGTCTACTTGAACAGTAACTAACGGAGGAGTGCAAAAAAAGACGGAAAATGTTCCCAAGCTGAGCTAAGAGAGTGGAAGATAAATGACTTCATCTGCTCTCTGACGGTGAGGCTTTTCTGCACTACAAAATGATCTGCTTTTTTATTCATTACTCTCGGTGATTGGGGTGGAGGGGGGTCAAGGAAGAGGATGTGCTTAAACAGGGAGGAGAGGGAGTTGTGTGCGTGTGTGTTTGTGTGTGTGTGTTTATCTGCATGTGAGTGAGCGAGACCGTGTGTTTGTGTGTGTGTGTGTGTGTGTTTGGGGGTGGGAGGGGTTCCATCCGATGCTCCGATGCCACACAAGGGCAATTAATTGGCTCAGGGTGAGAGCGCACATGGCAACAGCATCGCCGGGGGGGTTATTTATGGGCCGGCGGGCTGAAGGCATCGGAGCTGCGGAGCTCCCACAGTGCACTGGGGCACCCACGCCACCCCAGGGCCTGCGGCGCTCGGGCGGGTCACTGCAGCACTGACCCCGGCGCCTGGGGTGGTTAGCTGGGCAGCCGAGTGGGGAAACGGCTCCCAGAGTCCCAGCGCAGGGTCCCGCAAACGTCTTGACATTCACAAGCAAACGGAGTTCCTACAAACCCCACGGCAGGACAATCATCCTTAACATTTAACGTGCTGATGTTACAACATGCTTGTTTCTATTTCTGTAGCATCTTGATAATGACAAACGGTTGTCGCATCTCTCCTGATCGCCATGTCTAGGCCGCTAAAGCCTTAAGTGCGTTTTTTCGTCTTTAAATACGAACCCAAAGAGCACCAGCAACAGTGTGACTGCTCCTAGATTCAGCCTGTCGGTGAAGGCGGGTACTTGGAAGACAGCAATCACGATCACGGAGAGCAGCACAGGAACCATGTACAGAGCCTAACAAGCAGACAGACACAGTTACAGTTAAAGATCATCTCAGACATCATATCTACTTTTACCCTATTCAGTTATTATAAACATTATTATTTATATATGACAACAATCAAGAGCAATCGTGCAACTAGATTGAAGATTTTAAGATTATGTTATAAAACAAAGTGAATCCATTCAAATGAACTTTTAAAACCGGGAGCATGAGGCTATGGTGGAAGAGGCTGGTTTGCTGGAAAAGACACGATATCGTGATCAACAGAGAACACAAGTATCCCAGAAGCCTTTGCTGTGATGTGAACTCAGTACCATGTCATAGAAGAAGTTGACAGTCCAGTAGAAAACCTCACTGATGCCAGAAATATGTTGGAGTCTCTTGGAGCCGGTGTGATGTTCCTGCACCTCGTAGATGACAAAGCTGGCTGTCATGATGGAGTAGCCGGTGAGAATGCACAGTGCCACCATGATACTGACCAGACCTCGGACCCTGAGGGACACATGGGCAGAGGTTACACACAGGAAGCGCTCCAACCACTAAACAATGAGAATGGGGACTCTACCCCTCAGTAGTTATGGAGTCCAGATGTCGAACAGTATGATTCGGACCATAAGTCTCACAGTGTGACCCTCTGCTCTCTCATACTGTTCAGCAGAGCCGGTTTACGGGTCCGTCTCGCACACCGCGAATAGGACTGAGTTCTTGCGGGCTTGTTTGTGGAGAAGCCAGAGAGAGTTCTGGAGAGTTCTGTGGTGGAAATGACCCACTGGGTAGGTACTTTTAGCCCCGCCCACCTGCCTAACTCCTCCCCTCTCCTCATCTCTCAGCACTCCTCCTACGTGTAGGCGTGGCCCAAGGCCAGGAACAGTGAGAGCACACAACAAATCAGAAAGTTGATCTGAAAGAGCAGAACCACACAGGTGAACATCCCACGCTTCACTGAGAGTCGGGTTCTCTCCAAGTTATAATAGCAAACAGCAGTGCCTAAGCAAACGGAGCAGAATCAGAACCGAAAACAAACCATGACCTCGCTTATAAAGTATGACTCATATCCATCCTGTTTGTGAAGGGCACAGCTGACTTCTCCTAAGTAATGTGAAAAACCTTATTAGTTTCACTCTGCCAACAGCTTCTGCACACAAATAATTGAATGAAAGACCAACTGAAAGTGATTGTTCGACTGAACTGGGCAGCATGAAGCGTCGAACACAGAGAAGAAGGCGAGACAGACACACACACACACACACTTAATCAACACAAACCTCGGCAGAACAGTAAACAGTAACACAACACAGATGTGAGATATCCGTCACTGAAACACTGATGACATATTTCATTACAAACCACCTGGTCCTCATTCCCAATGCCTTTGATGTCATCTATTATTTGAATATCAGTAATTTGGCATAAATAGGGTTTATATTTTAAAAGCATGATGCTCTTTCAGTATCTTTATTTATATGATTATAAATAACTCTTTTTATATTAGTATGGATCTGCAATCTGATAAACTACAATACTGGAAATGTTATTTTCCACATTGTGTGTCCAAACATGTGCAGGGAGACAAACAACCCATGAATCTGTGTGTGTCAAGCTGATTGAAGGCAGTGCCAACTCTGTGGGTCAGCAGAGGTAGAAGACACATAGAAGACACTTCCTACCCTCACACTGGTAGACAGAGAAGACACTTCCTACCCTCACACTGGTGGACAGGGAAGACACTTCCTACCCTCACACTGGTGGACAGAGAAGACACTTCCTACCCTCACACTGATGGACAGAGAAGACACTTCCTACCCTCACACTGGTGGACAGAGAAGACACTTCCTACCCTCACACTGGTGGACAGAGAAGAACATTTGTACAATCTTTTTACATGTCATATTAGATACAGAAAATTATCAATCTGCAGTATCTAGGATCCATTTCACTTGCTGGTGTTGTGTGCATAATGCTTAAAAGTATGAATGTGAATACTGATTACTCTTCACACGTCCAGTCTTTGTCATTATTAATTAAATCAATTGCAAGTGCCTACAGATAACCCTGGGTCAGCAGCTGCTCTCTGTCCTGCTGGGCAGATACGGATCCTCCAAGCGCCCCGGCACACAAAGATGACAGAGCCAAACTCACTTTAAACTAAAGATATAAAGATGTGTGATAAAACTGAAAAAAGGTTGAAAACAGTGTATTGAAATGTAAAACTGTATGACTGACACTCCCCTCTGTCTCCACTATGCTCTCTCCTACTGTGGATACGATTTTATATGAGGTAATTCGGGTTGGCATGATTCACTGCAGTATTTAATTTGAAATACAAATTTGTATCTTTCTGTGCCATACCCTAGGGTTACCCTAACCCTAACACCCTAACCCAAACCCAGTCTGTGTGGTAATGTAATTGGACCTCTGTAGAATATTTGTTTTTCAATACATTGAAAATATCGAACCTCAGTTTCAAACATTATGATATGTTTTTGGAAACTAAATTATACACGTGAGAATTTAACATGAAAGGCTTCATACACATCTTATACCTGTTATCACTATCACTTTATCTTTCATGCGCTCTGTCTCTCATTCTCTCTTTCTCCTGCTCTCTCTCAGTCTGTCTCTGCTGCACTCTCTCTCTCTCTCTCTCTCTCTCTCTCTCTCTCTCTCACACACACACACTCCATTTTTTACCTAATTCACCCCTCTCCTTATCTTCAGGCTCCTCTGACTGTCGGGGCCTGCGCCAGCTTCATCAGAGTCGTGAGAGTGAAATAACTGTCCTCACAATACTGAGCTTGCTTTGCAAATTAAAGCACAGCGCCACTATTTAAAACACAATCACCAAGTGAGTCCGGACAATGGTGCTGAATTCATTAACCTCTGGACCACCTTGGGGACGCTCACATATTATATGGGCTCAGGTCAATAGCCAAGGCCTTACTGGAAATCTATTTAAACCAATCAAACAGGAGTAAATACAGCAGTGAAACTGCACTACTGTGAACCCTCCCCAAGAACAGAAATGGAAACACATTGTCAGCGTGTTCTATTTGAAGCCCGTACGTCTCCGCCTCCCCGCCCACGGGCTTTGGCGACCTGGGCTTGGCGACCCCGTGGGCCCTGCTGCGCCTACGGGGCGTCTTCAGGAGCCCCGGCGCGCTGAAGAGCAGTGACTCAGAGGAAAGGCTCTTACATGGTATCCTCTTCCTCCACCTCGCCCGGGTAGGGATGGCTGGTCAGCGAGATTGCTGGGGGGAAGAAAAGAAGACGGGATTTAACACCTCGTGTTCGCACGCAGCGCCGGCCTCCCGCCTCCCCGCGGCTCCGTCACGGGGGCGCGCGGCTCGGTCGCTTTGATGAACCTCCGGTGGATTTATGCGGCGCTTGTTTGGCCGGGGCGAGTTCGACGGCTACGTTTGAATTATTGCATCTCCTGTTTCCCTTATTGACCACTGGGTCTGCATTAATCTTGCCCAGAGGCAGCCAGTGAATCTCAGCCACTGGGCCCCAGTCTGGCAGCACCTGGTGAAAGACAGCTGGAGTCTCCGTCCTGCTTTATCCACTCACTTCAGCTCTGTACTACCAATTACAATTCCTGCTGCTGTGTAGCAGAAGGGGAACACTGCCCCCTGCCATAGGATGGTGGAACTGCAACAATTGTCACACAACAATCCAGGAGCCATCAATGAAGGCAGAGGCAGGGTTATGGACAATTTCTAAACAAAGCATGGAATAATAGGCAGTTCTCATTGATTTCCGCTGACAGGCTCTAAAACTGCATTTGAGCACCTGTGTTTTTATAGCAACATTACTACCTCAAATAACCTGCTCTTTCACGCCAATTAACTTGTCTTGTATTCATGAATAATAAGAGCGTCTGGACACATTTAACAGGTCCATGATCAGTGAGAACAGTCCTGGCTGTTTCTGCTAAAGTCTCTCTGTTAAGCAAAATTCAAAATCGAGACTTTGATCATTTGGCCCGTGCTAAAAAACTGATTTGTTTAAGTGGTGAATAAGAAGTGGATGGGTTTGCAAAGTCCTTTGTTATGTCTGTTTTTATAAACTCATTCACTTAAGCACTGAACACAGGCCAGCACAAGATGTCATCACTGGAAGACTGAAAGCGAATTGGGCGAATCAGTCCTGTTGATCTCATTTCAATTAAATTTAACAGCATTGTTTTAATTCCTAACCATTAAAAAGTCAGAAATGAGTCTAGCTTGCTTTGCTGTGGTATATGCAACCTGGACAAAGATATATATATATATTTAAATAAGATACAACGGTCTTCGACTCGACTGACCGTACTGCTGGGGTTGTTTGTCTGCAGGCAGGTTTGCACGCAGGATGAAGTTGTTGAGGCTGTTAACGAACGCTGGCATGGTGTGGTGGCCTTCTGGGTTATACCACACCTGCACAGGTACACACAGGGTCTCGTTACAACATGGTGTCCCTTCCCATCACACCCTGCTCCAGGCTACCACTGCTTTTAAACACAGCTGGTCATGACAGTATGCGTTCTACTCCACACAAGGACTCATTATAATTTGGTCAATGGTGTTTGTGAGAAGTCAACTTTAAACTAATTATCAACTCATTCACTACCACTGTGGTTAACCCGAAAAATTGTAATATATGAATTAATAATATATCTTTACTCTGTTACTTATTGGCTGAGAATCTGAACTCGTTCTGTGTACCTTGGTTAGCGTCCTGTTCTTGGGAACTTCCAAGATGTCCATCTTTAGATCAGAGGGAAGGTTGCCCCCAAAAGACCACCCTCCGTACCTGAAACAGCGCGGAATCGTCCGGCCGGTTCATTCCAGAGTAACACATTAAGTAGGTTTGTTCACTACAATCACACTCACGCCCATTCATTTATCGTTAATTACCAGCTTTGATTATCGGTGCGTTCTTCTCCTGCCCTCATGATGCACTTGTGATTTATTGCCGTTATTTCCCCTGCAGCCTCGAGAAGGCTGTACGTTTTATGGCACATGAATAATGCATTTGTCGCTCTAACCACTTTATGCATAACAAAGTATCTCCATGTTTGCTGCATGCCCAACTGTAGCCTGCTGCTTGGGTAGTGTAGGAAATGCCAAGGGGTCACAGAGCAGACAGCACAGGGGTGGAAACACTCCAGCGATTCCTCCGCTGGGATTCACGGTCCAACTAATAATTCATTATTCTCTGAAAGGGAGGAACCTTGCTAACCTCGCTAACAATGAACGAAATGCAGAACAAGCTTTCATTTATTCTTAGCCGTGTACGTTCTGGTAACACTTATCGTCACTTTTCCTTAACATAACTTTTTTTGTTTAATGATCATCCTTTCTGAGTGGCGGAGTGCATCTTTAATCCATTCTGTTTCGTATATTTGTCTACCTATACACACAGCCATGAGCTCACCTGTCTCTGATGAAGTTGTTAGCTGTGGACAGGAGGTAGTTTTCAATGTTGATGTTGGTCAAGTTGTAAATGATCTGGGATGAGGGGTTGGTCTTATGAGGGGGGTCATACTGCTGTTTTGAGCAGGTCTGAAATAAGGGTAGAGAAGGGGTAAATGTAGATGTTTAGGACAGCAGGCAGCCCAGGACGTATCTGCCCCTGGGTCTGGTGTTGACAGCTGTATGAGCCTCCTTTCACATATTTTCACTCTTCACATTTAATTATTTGTCTAATTTATTTGCATAGTGTGCCTTTTGAACAGAATTGAAAACAAATTATTATAATCACAACAAGTACCTGTCAAATCAATTATGAAAAGCAGTAAGGCGAGGAGCTCTGGAGGGGAGGGGGTGATTATAGAGCTGGAGGGGAGGGGGTGATTATAGAGCTGAAGGGGAGGGGGTGATTATAGAGCTGAAGGGGAGGGGGGGTGATTATAGAGCTGAAGGGGAGGGGGGTGATTATAGAGCTGAAGGGGGGGGGGTGATTATAGAGCTGAAGAGGAAGGGGGTGATTAAAGAGCTGAATTATAGGGGTGATTATAGAGCTGGAGGGGGAGGGGGTGATTATAGAGCTGAAGGGGAGGGGGTGATTATAGAGCTGAAGGGGAGGGGGTGATTATAGAGCTGAAGGGGAGGGGGTGATTATAGAGCTGAAGGGGAGGGGGTGATTATAGAGCTGGAGGGGAGGGGGTGATTATAGAGCTGAAGGGGAGGGGGTGATTATAGAGCTGAAGGGGAGGGGGTGATTATAGAGCTGAAGGGGAGGGGGTGATTATAGAGCTGGAGGGGAGGGGGTGATTATAGAGCTGGAGGGGAGGGGGTGATTATAGAGCTGAAGGGAGGGGGGGTGATTATAGAGCTGATGGGAGGGGGTGATTATAGAGCTGAAGGGGAGGGGGTGATTATAGAGCTGGAGGGGAGGGGGTGATTATAGAGCTGGAGGGGAGGGGTGATTATAGAGCTGGAGGGGAGGGGGTGATTATAGAGCTGGAGGAGGGGGTGATTATAGAGCTGGAGGGGAGGGGGTGATTATAGAGCTGAAGGGGAGGGGGTGATTATAGAGCTGGAGGGGAGGGGGTGATTATAGAGCTGAAGGGGAGGGGGTGATTATAGAGCTGAAGGGGAGGGGGTGATTATAGAGCTGGAGGGGAGGGGGTGATTATAGAGCTGAAGGGGGGGGTGATTATAGATTAGGGGAGGGGTGATTATAGAGCTGGAGGGAGGGGTGATTATAGAGCTGAAGGGAGGGGGGTGATTATAGAGCTGAAGGGGAGGGGGTGATTATAGAGCTGGAGGGGAGGGGGTGATTATAGAGCTGGAGGGGTGATTATAGAGCTGAAAGGGAGGGGGTGATTATAGAGCTGAAGGGGGGGGGGTGATTATAGAGCTGAAGGGGAGGGGGTGATTATAGAGCTGGAGGGAGGGGGTGATTATAGAGCTGAGGGCAGGGGGTGATTATAGAGCTGAAAGGGGAGGGGGTGATTATAGAGCTGGAGGGGAGGGGGTGATTATAGAGCTGAAAGGGAGGGGGTGATTATAGAGCTGGAGGGGAGGGGGTGATTATAGAGCTGGAGGAGGGGTGATTATAGAGCTGGAGGGGAGGGGGTGATTATAGAGCTGAGGGGAGGGGGTGATTATAGAGCTGGAGGGGAGGGGTGATTATAGAGCTGAAGGGGCGATTATAGAGGGGTGATTATAGAGCTGAAGGGGAGGGGGTGATTATAGAGCTGAAGGGGAGGGGGTGATTATAGAGCTGAAGGGGAGGGGGTGATTATAGAGCTGAAGGGGAGGGGGTGATTATAGAGCTGAAGGGGAGGGGTGATTAGATGAAGGAGGGGTGATTATAGAGCTGAAGGGAGGGGGTGATTATAGAGCTGAAGGGGAGGGGGGTGATTATAGAGCTGGAGGGGAGGGGGTGATTATAGAGCTGAAAGGGAGGGGGGTGATTATAGAGCTGAAGGGGAGGGGGTGATTATAGAGCTGAAAGGGAGGGGGTGATTATAGTGTCACTCCGGCCTGCCGGGGCAGTGATGCTCTACCTGTACAGACACATGTAACTCACCTGGGAGAAGTCACTGCACATACAGCTCCCAAACCCGGCTGTGCTATTGCCACTGGATGTCCACTCATCAGACATTGTACCATCTCTCTTCTGACACACCCTGAAAGAAAGACAGAACATAGGCATACAGAGGGACTTCGTTGTGCAAATATAGTAGCTGAGATCTGAATTCTAGCTACAGCATAACAGTCAGCATTTGTTTATTTATATATTGGCAGACGGTTTTAAAGCTACTCCGGGGTCTAGTTGACATGTTCAAACACTGATTTAAGTTCATGTACTAGTAGATGCATCCAATAAACAGGAAGTGTTCATGGAATACAAACGATGTGCATACAGCAGTCCTGTCACTGGCTTGTACCCAGTGATCATGTAAAAGAGACAGAGAGAGAGAGAGAGAGAGAGAGAGAGAGAGAGAGAGCTAAAAGGAACATGTGACTGAAAGAAACAAAGGACTGAGAGAATGGAAACAGCAACAGCACACGTGTCCTGGATCAAATTTACAAAAAGACGATGAACGGGAAAAGGAATCCTCTAAACAATACAACAACGAATGTAGCAATGCAAGCTGCCTGGGAACTGGTGCAAAGCCAGCTCAGCTGAAAGGGTTGTGTTGGAATCTGATGGTTGTGTTGGGATCTGAGGGTTGTGTTGGGACCTGTAGGATGTGTTGGGACCTGAGGGTTGTGTTGGGTTCTGAGGGTTGTGTTGGGACCTGTGGGTTGTGTTGGGGCCTGAGGGTTGTGTTGGGATCTGAGGGTTGTGTTGGGTTCTGAGGGTTGTGTTGGGACCTGTGGGTTGTGTTGGGGCCTGAGGGTTGTGTTGGGACCTCATGGTTGTGTTGGGACCTGAGCATGCAGCTCTGTACTAGCCTCACAAAGGATCTGAATCATCTCACAGTAGATGTCGCATCAAAGCCATCCAACAGTTCAGAACAGCAGGCATATAACTGGATTTCACAAGGACTGTCTGTTCACACCAGCATAGAAATGTCAGTCAAATGTAAGGCCTTGCATGAAGATAACACATGTGGATTCATGATATAGCAATAGCAGTGATGGACGCAGGCCCAATAAACCTGTAACCAACATTACACAAACATAGGGATCTAGATTAGACTCTCATTTGGCAGGCCACCTGAGGATAGGGTAGGATTATGGATTATGGAAGCCAAGATTATGCAGACCACACACCTCAGACAGCAGATTATTGACAGCAAACAGGACACAGGCGTCTACTTACATGCTGTTGGGGCTTTCTGTGCAGTAGCTGTCTATGCCTGGATATGACATCAAAGTATTGACCAGGTAGCTGGAGTTGGGGTTCTGGTTACTGCAGAGGGATTAAGGATCGTGTCATTGTCAGTCCTACACAGACGTGTCTTACCACGGCCAGGATGTGAACAGCATGGTGTGTGTAGGCGAAATAATAGACAAAAGCAATGAAAATACAGCATTTTTTACGACTTTGTCACTTCGCGCATTTGCGACTGCTTTGCCCCGTACCTGAAGAAGGTGTACTGCTGGCCGATGTCGTAGAGGGCAGGTGAGAGCTGCATCTCAGGGAAGTTCTGCAGGTTGCTCTTGATGGAGCCTAAACCCATAGCACCAACGACAAAGAAGACAGGAAGCAGAACCTGGGAGAGAAGGCCCTTCCAGTTGCGGCGTGAGTGATGGAAACGCTTGACCAGCATGGCCATGACCTGTTGCGTTAGCAACGCTAAGCCCGTCATCATGGAGGTACCCGTCAGACCTGTGCAAGGGAACATGCAACACGTCAGTCACAGCCAGTCGGGACACTTGGTCCATCAGGTCCTCTTCAGAGTTTCCCAGTGACACACATTAGTTAGGAACGGACACTGATTGGTTCTTTGGTCTCATCATGAAACCCCTCCTGGAGTGAGCATTGGTTTTGAGTCCTGCAGGAATTTCCAGGTAAGAAGCACCTCCTGAAACAGTAAAGGAGGATGTCCAATATGTCCGACAGAGGAAAAACACTCACTGGTCTTCTCTCCACAGTACGTGGGGCCATCCAGGTCGTCGGGCAGGCTGTCTCGGGTAGCCGCCGTGTCGGGGACAGACGCGGACACAGTGCACGGTGCTTTGTCCTCTGCAGGCTTCAAATCGTCCTGTGTCAGCTGCAGGAACACCTGGAGGAGCAGAACTGAAGCTGAGTGCGTGTAGCGTGCCTTCATGCGTGAGCTTATCAGACGTTCATATACCTGTGGGCATGTGTGTGTGTGTGTGTGGGGGGGGCACATATCTATTTTTCACCTCTTCCAGGGTGGTATCTGAGATGCCATAGCAGCCAAGCTGTAGAGCCTCCAGGCTCCTGTCCAGGCCAGTGAGCAGTGAGCGGTAGGCTTCGGCATTCTGGGAGTTGTAGGCAGGAAGAGAGTAGACGACATCGCCCACCTCTCTCTCCTTCAGTTGAGCCTCAGGCAGATGTGAGTGGATAAAAGCTTTCACCTTGTCAATGTTAAACTTCTCCTCTGAGTCAGAACTCTGCACCTGAGGAAAACAGATTGTTAGCAATACTTGTCAGCTTCTTGTCTCTTTTTTTTTGCTAAGAAAAGGTGAAACATAAATTTTTCATGTAAAGGCTCTTAGATCTTCTAGGGAACACAGTCTACAGCTCCAATGTGAAGCTTTGGACAGGCTCTTTCTCACTGGATAAGAATTCATGGCAGCAGGTAAGAGAAGACAGCGATCTAAATAACTGTGATGTGAACCGAGCTCCTTGGAGCTACGGGTATTAGCATTCCTGCCATTCCATTGGCTGCGATCCACCAGCTGTGGAACAAGGTGCTATGGGAGTAATACCGTAACACTGTAATCAGGCCCGCACCTTCTGTGTGAGGGTGAGGTTGTAGCCACAGGACAGTTTGTCCTTCAGGTAAAATGGAGAGCCACAACACTTCAGACCTCCGCGCTCCAGGAACGCAATGCGGTCGCTGAGAACCTCTGCTTCATCCAGGTGGTGGGTGGACATTATGATAGTGCGCTCTAGACCAACGAATACACACACACACACGCACACGCACGCACACAGTCACATCTAATCAGATTTTCCGGATACATAGAGATGTAACAATTCCAAGGGAAACGTTAAAATGTGAAAAGGGCTAAGCTTTAAATTCTGATCAGATACGAACTCTCTTTGTCTCAGATGAGCATAAACAAGACAGACACGAGCAGTGAGATCAGGACGGATAACAGTCACTCATTACATCTGCTCAGGGGCTTCTCCCCCCCTTCTTGTTTCCACCGCTCACCTTGAGAAATCCATTTGCGCTTAATTAAATCCTGAAACAGAATGTCAGACATCAGAACAGGAGCCCTCCAGGGTCCACCGCAGGTATGAGCCGTGGGTTCCCATCACACCTGAAGCTCTTTTTCACTGTTTTTTCACTCTCTCTTCTCCCCCTTTCTCTCTCCCTCCACCTCTCTCTCTCTTCCTTCCTCCCTCTGCCTTTCTCTCATTGCCCCCCCCCCCCTTCTGAGCTACAGAAGTTCAATTACCCTGCTTGTGCTGGAGGATGATGTCCCAGATGCCCCGGCGGGAGCAGGGGTCCACACCCGTGGTGGGCTCGTCTAGGACCACCAGCCGGGAGCCACCAATGAACGCAATGGAGATGGAGAGCTTCCTCTTCATGCCGCCCGACAGCGTTCCCACAAGCTTGTGGCGGTGGGAAAACATCCCGGTCTCCTCCAGAATCCTGGAAACAGCAAGAGATAATAAAAAAAACACAACAACATGGTTTGTGAGGTTTTGAACACACCGTAAGCATCATATGCATTAATGAATGCGTTATGGGTTGGAAAGATGAATACATTGAATTCGCTGATTTAATTTTTCTTTCCATTAGAGCACGTCCTGTAGTCCAAGCATTATTTTGCCCGACTCAGAAGACCGAGCACAGAGTTCGCGGCGCGTTCGTTGCTGTTCACTGATACATACTTGCGCACTTGTTGCTGCAATTCTTGCTTTGTCCAGTGGGGGGCTTTGATCTGCCCGTACAGCTGCAGGTGCTCTTCAACAGTCAGGTGGTCGAAGTGCACGTCATACTGCATGCACACGCCCAGCTCCTTACGCACATCATCAATACAGGCCTGCATGTCTTTCCCATAGACCTCAATAGTTCCAGAGGTTGGTGCGAACAGTCCTGTGAGCAGCGACCTAAGGCAGAACACACGAACATGCTCAGTCTGCACGTACGCTGCAGCAGGAGGGTCTTTGGAACATCCACTAACCGCGCTTAAAGCTTTGGCCAATACGCACAAATGAGACCAATTTCAAGGCAGACGTGGACTATAGTGTGTAAGATGCCCCTGAGAGGCACTGCACATGATTTCAGTACGACACGACTGGCCCAGACACCAAGTCTGCATGTTGTCAGCAGTAAACAGCAGGAAAACAATCAGGATTCTTTGGACACAACCAGTCAGAATACCATGATAATAATGTAGTGTAACAGAAAATGGTGGATTATGGTAAGACTGCATGATGGTGTCGAGCTCTGTCTGCTCTTACATGGTGGTTGTCTTTCCGGCCCCGTTGTGCCCAAGCAGTGAGGTGACGTGGCTCTCGTAGAACGAGAGATTCAAGTTCTCTATGGCGCTCCTGCTGCCGTACGTCTTAGTCAGGCCGTGGAGGGAGACCCCTATTGGCAGCTCAGAGAAGTCCTCCTCTCCACCAGGGTGAAAGTGACCCATACCTGCATGTAGAGAGAGAGAGACAGACAGAGAGAGAGAGAGAGACACAGGATGAAAAAAGGTAGGACAGAAGTGAGAGGCGAGGGGGGGGGCTGCTGGTCTCTTCAGGCCGTGGCGAACCACACGTACCTCCAGCCTTGCTTTTGCCTTTTCCCTCGCGCTTGGTGTCCTGCAGGACGTTGGAGAACAGCAGGCCCCTGCCCACCTTCCTCGGCCCACGGGGGCAGCAGCCCAGCTGCTCGGCCCAGAAGGACGGCAGCACGGGGAAGTACCAGGGCGCGGGGACGCCGTAATTCCCTGACCAGACACGGGAAGCGGAATTCAAAGCCAAATAATGACACCCAACCGATACTCACACGACATTTAACTACAAGCACGTGTATTTTGTTAACGTGTTATATATGGCAATAAGTGACAGTACGTGTTATGTATGATAAAGCAATGCCGTTCGTTAACGTATCATAAAGCATCTATACAGTAAGAACACATTTCAATATGCGGTATATGGATTGGTAGTGAACATGCGGGAACAATGCGTGGTGCATACCAGGGAAGACCATGCGGATGTAGGCGCCCACGAGGAAGTAGATGACAGAGTCGATCAAGAGAAGCCAGGACAGCCAGCCAAACGAAGAGCTGTCGTTGGCCACGGGGGAGACGTACATGTTTCCCCACTGGAGACCTGAGACAAACCCAGATGTAGAAGACCCGTCAGCCGAGGAGAAGGCCTGCTCACCTGGACGGGACCCCATGGAGGAGCCGTGAGCGTGGGGATCTCAGCCTTGCAGCTCCAGTGGCCCTTACCTTCCTCTTGTTTCTCGTAGCGGGTGATGTACTGACTGGCATAACTGAAGCACGTTGGAGAAAACAGGCTCTGTGAGATGAGAAAGGAGTTAGGGAGCGTCCATCTCCAGCAAGACATGTAGCTGTGCTGCTCTGCTTATGGACGTTTCAGACATTCCGTTCGTGACACGACGAAAATGCCTTCATTACAAATTATTCGCATATCAGTAACTAAAGCAGCAAGCAGCAATCAACTGAGCTCGATGAATATTTATCACACAAAAATGTGAATATTCATAAGTCCCAAAATATAAATATTCATCAGCCACAAAAAAAAAAATATTGTGAAAAATTTAAATATTCATAAATCACAAAAATATTGTGAAAATGTGAATATTTAACAGTCACAAAAACACTTGGTGTTGCAGTTTTGGAAAACGAGGACCCCTTCCTGTACCAGCGTGCTCTTGATGGAGAAGGAGAGGCTTTCCTCCAGACACATGACCACGATGAAGGGAAAGAAACAGATGACGTAGATGAGGCTGCCACTCAGCCCGGCGATGTTGGTCTTGTCGAAGAAGGTGCTGACGAGGAAGCTGAAGGCCAGAACGCTCAGTCCGTAGTTACAAAGGTAGAGGAAGAGCAGAACGCTGTCGGTCTTTGGCAGCACCGCCCCAGCCTTCAGGATGACAGTGAGGATGATGACGGTGAGCAGGATGAAAACGCTGCTCTCAATGAACCAGGCGAGGAAGTGGTTGAAGGGGGTCACGCCCATCATTTTCATGTACTGTTGCGGGAAGAAGTGCAGACAGGCCTTTTAGTGTGATAACAGGGAACCACACACGCAACAAACGCTCAGCATGGCGTCCCACGCGCGAACGGTCACATGAAGCGTTGGGATAAGAACACGAGCATGAGAAGGAGGAGAATTTGGGGTCAGACGACGGGTGATCACCTGGTGCAGTCGCAGTTCTCTCTCGTGGACGAGATTCTTCACGAAGTTGGCGACGAACAGCATCCAGGCCATCATGAGCACCAGCGGGAAAGCGAAGGCGATGCTGTTGAGGTACCTGGGAGGCAGAGGGAGCCCAGGGTCAGAGGTGAAAGCACAAAGCAGCCCTCCCACCCACTCAACCACATACTCAATCATCTAACTGAACAGCAGGGGGCAGCGGTGACACTTGCCACCAGGCAAGGCAGGCAGACGACTGCCTCTGGCCCCAAGGCTGTGGGGGGGCCCCCCGAGGGCTTACAAACTTTAAACTATAGCAGTGGCAGTATGCAAAGTCTGCAATGACAGTATGAGACCTGAACTCCCTAAGGGGCCTGGTGGATTTGTGCCTAGGGCCCCACATACTCTAGCATCGCCACAGTCAGGGGAAGAAGAGCCCGTATGAGATGGATGACTGGACTGTGGACAGGTGCTACAAGGGGTCGTGCAGCATTACAGCAAGAGTCATAGCAAACTTTATTACACCCCTATTAATATTTCACAGTGATAGTGTAGGCGCATTAGCCTGTGATAAATCAAAATGGTCCACGATGTAAGGATCACAAGCTATCGCAGGAATGAAACAAGGACATCTTAGCTGCCGTAACTAAACATGTGTGTGGAACAGGCACGGCTATGATGGTTTACTGCACACTGTGCTGGTTCTGCTTGCTGTGTGTGTGTGTGTGTGTGTGTGTGTGTGTGTGTGTGTGTGTGTGTGTGTGTGTGTGTGTGTGTGTGTGTGTGTGTGTGTGTGTGTGTGTGTGTGTGTGTGTGTGTGTGTGTGTGTGTGTGTGTGTGTGTGTGTGTGTGTGTGTGTGTGTGTGTGTGTGTGTGTGTGTGTGTGTGTGTGTGTGTGTGTGTGTGTGTGTGTGTGTGTGTGTGTGTGTGTGTGTGTGTGTACGTGTGTGTGTGTGTACATGTGTGTGTGTGTGTGTGTGTGTGGTACAGCATTAGCGTGCTGCAGCAGCAGGCGCTTCCACTCACTCGTCTTTGTAGAAGCAGGGGTATGGGAAGGCCTGCACCTGTACGGCGGGCTCCTGCACCTGTCTCCCCGTCTGCATGGCGATGATGGCCCTCTCGATGCTCTCCTGCAGGTACACGAAGCCGCGGTTGTAGCGCTGGGTCTTCAGGGGCGATATGTACGAGGCCTTCACCCAGTACGGGTTTCGAACGCGGTCTGTGCGCATGGAGTTGTCGATGTGCATGCGGATGGTGTAGTCCACTCTGGGGGGCAGGCTGGAGGACCCCTGGGGCACCTTGAAGAGGATGCCTGACAGAACAGACCGAGAGGCACTGAACACACCACACTGTCTACACCACACACCACACTCTACACACCACAGCACACACCACACTATACACACCACGCCATTACTGCAGGCTTCACTTTCCTGCAGTGCAATGCTTTGCATATGCAATGTTTGCGAAGACAGACAATGTGCGATGTGTTTAAATATGAAAGTTTCTCTCTACATTTTTTTTTTCAGTTTCTTTTTATAGAATTGCTGGTGCAAAGTTAAAGTCCTGAATTACCTGATAAATGTCTAGGTGATTCATTTCATATGCTGGTGATAGCATTGCAGACTGCTGTTGGCTCAGTAAGGAAGTCACTTGCCTGGCAATGTAGCAGTTATGAGAGAGGGCACCTGTGTGTGAACAGGTGTGTGAATGTGTGTGTGAGCTGGACTTACTAGCATAGAGCTCGCGGTTTTGCGCCAGCATTTCTGCTTTCGCGTCGAGCTCTGCTGTGGAATTGTAACCACGGTAGCGGTTGAAGTTGACGCAGGACGAGAGGTTCACCATCAGGTCTGAGAGGGTGCTGATCTGCTGCACGATGAAGGTGTTCTTCTCCAGCAGCTCGCTGACATTTGCTGTGGAGTGCGAGATTGGGGAAGGAGCCCAGAGTCACAGAGGAGCGAGCATTACTCTGAAACAGACTGGCTGTAAAAAGAGTCACATTCAATGATCTCCCGAAATGAGAACAGCGTAAGAAGCACCAGAGGAAATGAAAGAATCTTTCTCAGCGATGCTGCCGTTGCTGCATAAAAGTGAATGATGATTTGTGGTAAAACCAGAGGACCAAGTGTTTCTAATCGCTTAGCCTCAAAGGCGGACATTAAAACCCACCCAGAACGATATCTGTAATATACTGTAGGCATGTCATAATGATTCAGACTGGAATGAGTAATCACACACTGGCAGCCAAACCAAACAAAACATGTTGCACTTACAGAAAACGTTGAGAGTTTCTTGCATCTGTGTCACATCAATATCGGTCTGCTTCTTTATGAAGTTTTGGATGAAAGGATTACTTAAAGAGTTCTGCAAAAGAAGCACAACAGAAAGGGGAACGTGAGACTTGCTGTTCTTGGAGTGGGAGAGTCGTTGTCAGACGCGCGCTTCTGTTACCATAAGCATAGGCAGGGTCTTCTTCAGGGCTTGTGCTGACTGGATGAGATACGTGGAGGACCCCAGCCATTCCTCCGCATACCCGCGCAGGTCGCCAAACTGCTGCAGCGTGGAGTTCGACTGCAAGGCGCCGACGTGAGACGCGTTAGCAAAGCTCGGACGAACCAACCCTGTCTGCACAGTGTGTGTTTGCATGAACACGCCCACTAAACTGCAGAGGGACAGAGCGGAGTGCTGGTACCTTACTGATGATGTCCCTGGTCAGAGGCGTGTCTGGGTAGTAGAGCACCTGTCCCAGCAGCATCGGCTTTAGGAAAGCCCACGCTATAGCGCCCCCTGTAGTGCTCACCATGTCCAGGTAGAAACTGGTGCAGAACGGGGCTGAACAAAAACACACAGCGTCACGTTTTGTTTTGTTATGCTTCCTCGTACTTAATTTGTTGATATTTATTTTAGTTGTTTTAGTTTTTTGCCAGTTTTTGTGTCCACCAGTGAAAGTGAAATCTTTAGGGAAAGGTTATTACTAGTCTTGTCCTAAAGGAAGCACTATTCCCAGAATGTTCACAGAATGATTTGAGTGCACTTTGTACACTTGTGTGTGATTGTGTGTGTGATTGTGTGTGTGTGTGTGTGTGTGTGCTGATGTGCCTGTTTCTGGGATGCCCACAGTCATTTGCAAGAATGCTTTGCAACCTTGAACCGCATGCTTTCATTTTCACGCAAAAAATAAAATGCATTAAAAATGAGTCACCGCACACAATGTGCAGTCTCCAGCAAGACACCAATCTGGCAGATCACAGACCGGATCAGCACGCAGCATTCGCGCATATTTATGCCACTAAGGATGTTGTTTTCATACTGGCATCTCGTGGGATTTTGAACTTGGTGATGAGGTCGTCCACCGTCTGCTGCTCCTGGAGGGAAGGTGCAGATTTGAACGTGGGCAAGTTGCTGATCCCGAAGAGCGACAGCATGCCGCCGGTGCACATGGCCTGGGAGATGGTGAGAAACGTAGCTCCGCTGGACATGGTGGACCGTTTGCCCCTCACAAGCTACAAGAGACGGCGTGGCGGAGGGAGAGATGGAGGAAGACAAGACTATTACAGCCATGCGGTAAATCAGCATCGTGGCCGCACTACAATACAATGGCAGCCAAATGTAAACGTGTTATTGTTCCATTAAATAACCATAAACGGGCTCAGCTAGATAGCTTATCAACGAATTCAAATGTTTCAAATATATACGGCGCAGTAAAAACAGCGTATGGGTGTGCTAGGTGTCCTCGTAGGGGCACTCACGTGGCGGAACTCTGGATTTGCCATCAAGTTCAAGTCTTCAAAGCTGGTGAGATAGTCCTGCAGGTGGTTCAGAGCAGGAGACAGCTTCTGCATGATATCTGTGAAGAACTTCAGCATCTGCATCAGGATTCCCACCAGACCCTGGATTTCACTGGAAAGCATTAGCTGAAAGGGGAATTAGAGGGTGTTTATAAGGGACAAGTACAGGCTGAGGAATCATACAGTGTGGTTCAGAAAATGCATTATTTGGTATCTTATATTTCTCATTAGGAGCAAACGCAAGCTTAGACTTAGCTTGGGAGTGTTTCTATCAAAGCCGTTTACAAAACAGCTTATTTCATTCCACGTCTCCCAAAACAGCCAGGATCCATGATTAATAAACACATATAGTATTGCATTCTGTGCATTTTCATTCACCGGTACTTCCATGGTTACATGGTGGTAATCTGAGAGTTCTAAGATAAGGTCCCCTCAGCTAACACACAGAAGGGACCGATGCTCAAGAGGTCGCAGTCTTTACCTGGTACATGACCTTCTCCATGTTCATGTGCTGAGTCAGAAGCACAGCTCCTCTGTACCAGTCCTGAGGTGACAGAGAGCAGAAGGTCTTGAAGATCATCTCCTCTGTGGGGTCCAGGTCCAAGGACGAAGACTCCTGGCAGTAGTACAGCTTAGCTGCCCAAGCCAGGATCTGCAGTGACCAGACACAAATCAGTCTCAGAAAGAAGGAGAGCGTGTGTGTGCATGTGTGTGTGCATGTGTGTGTGTGTAAGGGCTAAGGCACCTGCATGTTGCTGTTGGGTAGAGGGTACTGCAGCAGTGTGTTTAAGACGCCTGGGGGAACGCTGGTGTACTGCATGACGTCCTGAACAAACATGGTGTCGTTCTTCAACAAGTCAGACAGCTTCAGTTCATCTGTCACATAACAACATGGACCACACTTTGGTTTTTCATCCACAGCACACATTCCTGTAGTGTTTCTCAGGTACTGCTGCATTAACCTACAGAATGTTTTACCTGACCAAACCCCAAACAATACAATCAACATGACAGTTCTGGATACGTACAGGATACAAAACAATTCCATCTTAAAGCAACACTGCAGGGACGTAATGGCTACTTGGCATAGCCCCCGACTGCAAAATCAGCGTAGTCATGGTTTTGCTTACGCAGGTAATGATGCCTCCTTACCTGAAGATGAGGTCATGTTGACTTGAGCGAATCCAAAAAATATCGACACTTATACCAAGAACATTTGAGAGGGCAGTGTTCCTAAAGCAAACAGGCGTGGGATTGGAAACAAACATGGCGGATTTACGTTCTGGACACAGTTAAGCACATAAGTGACACCTAACTGAAGTAAAGGCGAGACATTGTACGGTGTTAATACCAGTCAACGTTGGTGTTGTAAGTGGTGGGGTCTCCCAAAAAGTCCTGAAGGAGCTGCTCGTAGAGACTGGTGCTCTTGTTCAGCATGTTGATGGCGATGTCGTGGAACGCTCGTGTGGCGGGCAGGGCCGTGTTACACAGCAGGCCCGGTCTGAAGAACAGAGCCTGGCTCAGCTGCTGTATGGACTCTATCCCCTCCAGACGGCACACCTGCAAAAGCACACGTCGCACACACGGAAAGGTCAAGGGTCAGGTGCCGCACGCACTGCAGACACCGGAATGGGTCGACGCACAGCCTTAAACCACTGCGTACCGATGCAACAATTCATGCTGTTTGTTTATTGTTGCATTCAAGATGTTTAGAAGGTTTTTTTTTTTTAGAGTGTGTGTTGTGATTGTTAGTTTTCGCTGGTGACCACATCTTTATCAGTCCCACACTTCCTGCAAAGTGCTTTTCTACTTCTGAATAGCCCTAAAAACGTATCAAATGTTCCATCAGTGAATGATGACAGCTGAAAATTCTTCTTTTTATGTGAGCCAATTACTACAAAAACGTACACAACTCACTTTACGTCCAAATCCCCTTAGTCCAGCTACATTACCTCTGTGTCACCGGTCTCAGTCGCGGGACACTCTTGCGCTGCACAGTACGATGATTGAACACGCCTTGCTGAGAATTAGCTGCCATTTTGAATGAGGTGCATTTGAGCAAGGAAAACATTACACCATGCACTTCAGGGGGCTCGTATGGATGTGGGGACTGTTCATTTAAAACACTATTGTAAAGATGTGGTATAAGAAACACCTGCAGTATTATTACAGTGACTGTGGCCAAAATCAGACACTGCAGGTCCATTTGGAACAGCGGACCTTCCAACAATAGCAACAACAGGAACCACCAACTAAAACGTAGAAGACACCCAAGCACACTTTCTCGGGTATTATACTATACTATACTACTATACTAGTATACTATTTGTCTAAACTGCTTCAAAGTTACAAGAGGGAATGTGTTAAATATTTAGGTAAATAATTAAGAATGGGAATAATATCATTATATTACGGATGCAGTTCAATAGGCTTTAGAGCTTCTGCCCGGCAACCACAGGTACATTGTTCAGGCTGACCTGGATCTGCATTCTCTCAAGTATAAAACTGAAGCTGTCGTTGGTCCAGCTGGTTGAGAGAAGTTCAAAGCCTGTGCCTATTGTCTGAAGCAGTTGATTCAGATTTTCTGTGGAAACAGAAAAAAAATCACTGTTGACAAGTGTAAACCACACTCCCAGCAAGCCACAGTACTAGCACCTAGACTAACTTTGAAGGCACCTTCAGCAAGCCACAGTATTAGCACCTAGCCTAACTTTGAAGGCACCTTCAGCAAGCCACAGTACTAGCACCTAGACTAACTTTGAAGGCACCTTTAGCAAGCCACAGTATTAGCACCTAGCCTAACTTTGAAGGCACCTTCAGCAAGCCACAGTACTAGCACCTAGACTAACTTTGAAGGCACCTTCAGCAAGCCACAGTATTAGCACCTAGCCTAACTTTGAAGGCACCTTCAGCAAGCCACAGTACTAGCACCTAGCCTAGTTTTGAAGGCACCTACACTCCCAGTAAGCTACAGTACTAGCACCTAGCCTAACTTTGAAGGCACCTACACTCCCAGTAAGCTACAGTACTAGCACCTAGCCTACCTTTGAAGGCACCTTCACAGTGCTGTAAGCACCAGATTACACGCTAAAGGAAACTTGAAAAGGAACAGACAACCAGGAAGTCCCAGCAGCTCCTGTGCACACAGAACCTAGAGCAACGACGCTTGGAAAGAAATGAAATCTCAGGGAAATTAAATTGAGAATCAGGGAATGATAAATAAATAAATAGGGATGAGTGATGTAGATCAGAGGGGAGAGAAACTGAGAGAGAGAGAGAGAGAGAGAGAGAAACATTATGGAATTCATCTGAGGTAATGAGGTTGAATAAGGATTCTGCTTTCACTCTCTGTTCAGAAATACTCTTGGTTTAATAGACAGTATTTTAAAAAGGTGGTGTTAAACCATGTATGGTTACAGTGTATGCCACAATGGCTGAACTTTATTAGCTGGACAAATTCAAATTATGAAAAGAAATGTTATACTTAAAGAGAAACTAAATGTAACTGACAAAATTGGTCCTGAACCATTATGACATAATTCAGTTTGCTAAATGAAAGTGCCGATTCTGAGAGCGAGCTTCAGAGCGATTTCACAACCAAAAAAGTGTGCTAAATGTGAAAAGAAACACATTTAAACAGAGATTTAATTTATGCACCTTGGGACTCGTTTGCCAAACCTCTGATGATGGTTTTATTGAGGGGACCGAACTGAAAGTCATCCGGGAGGTTGTCAGCTAGGTGTGTCAGCACCAGTGGCAGTCTGAGGGAACAAAAATGAAGAGTTCTATTAACTTACCAAAACCTTGTTTCAGCATTTTGACTGGGTTCAACTCAATCATAACGTTCTACAGTTCTTATTATGTTCTAAAAGTGAGTCAAGCCAGGATCGATTATGCTGATGTATTTCCATTAACCCAAATGAGTTCTCTCTTCACTCATGGATCTTTGTTGCTTTTAAAAGATGTAAGCAGTAAATGTCAAGGGTAAATGCCAAGCGTGCAGAAGAATCGAGAGGAGATTAATAATCCAGAATGATACCCTATCTTGTTAAAACCTCATAACCAGTATCAGTGAAGCATGACTTTAAACTCACTTGTCAGCCCAGTTAGTGTCATTCGTCGCCAGCAAAGACCCCGCGTTCATCCCAGCAACCTCCAGTATTATCCTGACTAGGTCCAGCTCTGAGCTGTTGTTGAGCTCGGTGAGAATGTTCTGGAAGTTGAGCAGTATCTGCTCGGTTATGTCAGCGCTTTGAACTACCGAGACTTGGTCAGACATCAGGAGCATCTTAACGATGCGTTGCAGGTCAGCAACAGCGCTACCTGACCTGCCCGTGTCGACGTTTGGCATGGCAGCCAAGAGGCTTTGGAAAGAGCTGGAAATCATGGTCACTGTAAGTTCTTCTTCCCCTGTATTCCTGGTATGGTTCAGGGCAAAGGTCATGTTCTCAATGAATAACAGAGAGGCATTGAGGTATCGCTTTTCTTCTGTGGGTAGTATTGAAGAGAAAGACAGCATGACCTCTCTCAGATAGCTGAGAACGTCTGGCAGCTGGACAGAGGGTAGGTCTGCCAGTAGTCTTTCGTAGACAGCCTGCGACACTTGATTTGACACAGTGAACAGGACTTGAGCCAAGTTGCCTGAAGTCGACCCCACTGGAACAGGATCTCCACTTACATTTAGGGATGCTAGTATATACATGGAAACTTCTTTGGAGATTTCAAAGAAGGCAGGCCTGATTTGGCTTGTGCTTGTGACATTAGACAGGGAAAACATGAGAGCTAACTTCAGATGTTGGAGGTCCACATGTGCTTCTACTGGCAGAGTGGACGTCATCTGATCAATCACTTGTTTCAAAACAATGCCTCTCTCCAGATCACCACTGAAGGTATAGTTAAAAACTGAGAGATTGAACAAGACTTCCGTGGCCACGGCATTGCTTAGGATTAAAGGATATGTGATATTCTGAACACACTGTCCATTTGGAAGAGTGGTTATCCCGGAGAGGGTAAGGATGCGATTCAGGGAATCAGCAATCTTTTGAGTTGACATCAGCATTTCACCCATATCTCTTGGATTTGACACAAGCTGTGTAAAACCTTTCATCATCTGTGCTGAGATATTGACGTACACAGCTTCCTGAATAGGTAAAAAGGAGGCAAGGGCTCCAATGGTCTGATCTATAGTCAATGTGTATTGTGCAAGCTGAATCTGTGACCCTGACACAGGCATGGAGGCGATTATGTTTTGAAGTATAGACTCGACTTGAAAGCTCACATTGTTCATCTGCTGTTTATTTTGTGACATAATTTCATTGATAGCTGTGAGGATGGCAATACTGCTATCATTAGTTTGGTGGGTGGTGACATTGGATGCTGCAGAACTAAGATCTTTGACCACTTCTTCAAGCCATTGAGTTATACTCAGCGGCGACTGCTTGGAAAGGGTCATCGACATACTGGCCATTCTGCCAACAATTTGTGACAACTGCCCTATACTGTTCAGATCACCCAGACCTGATCCTCCACTGCCAATCTGCATGAACATCTCCATTAGGTTCTGCGTGTTGTATGGAAGTGTGAGGTCAGATA
Organism: Brachyhypopomus occidentalis; assembly: GCA_020368025.1. Lineage (NCBI taxonomy): Eukaryota > Metazoa > Chordata > Actinopteri > Gymnotiformes > Hypopomidae > Brachyhypopomus > Brachyhypopomus occidentalis. The sequence continues at coordinate 1,021,966 of JAGXOD010000003.1, forward strand.
GTATGTTCAGGGCTGTGTCGACAGTTTCGTTTACCCTTGAGCTTCCTGCCATGTTTCTGTTCATGCCTTTGAGTATGACAGCGAGGTCAGGGTTTGAGAAGAACATGTGCATGGTCTCCAAATGTTCTTTAGGGGTGAGTGGAACAGAGAAGATCTGAGTTAACACGTGGTAGTCTACATTAAGGAGGTCAAGGAAGTCGTCCACAGGCTCTCTTGCACCAAATGCACCTGGTCTGGAGCTTTTAGCTTGTGACATGAGCTCCATGAGATTTTGTCCTTGAGTAAGTTTCATTTGGAGCGGACTGAGGTATTTGTCCATGGGGGCAAAGAAGCTACTGGTGCTACTGAACTGACTCAGCATCTGCAAGACGTTGCCCACGAGGTTGATGAAGATTTCAGAGTAGGACGGCAAAGGAACAGTCACCTGGCTGGCAGCTGGCAGTACAGCCTTTACCATCCCATACAACCGAGGCATGACGTCCATGGCCAGATTCGCTCCGGCGTCGTCATTAGTGCTATACCAGTTAACGAGTTCAGTGACTGCATCCAAGATAAGGCTTGCGTTCTCAACATATAGCAATTGTTCCAGCAACCCATAAGCCTCAGACCAATTTCCCAGAAGTCTCAGGTCAATGATCTTCCCAACCACCTCTTTCATGAGCATGTCGGGTGAGAGTTCGTTAGGTTTAGTGAAGATATCACTACTCAGGAAACGTTGTATGTTCTCACTGCTGATGTTTACAGCGGTGAGGGTGACATCCAGGGCCTGCATAAGGATCTGGGGGGTTGCCGTTGCATTCTGGTCAAGGTAAGTGTTCTGCAAGGTGTAGTCCATGGTCTTCTGCAGTGCCAGGAAGTATGGCCTCAAGATGACATTACTAGATGGTGCCTGCTGTTCTAGATTCTCCAAGGCCATTTCGAAAATTGAGGTGCTGGTCAATGGAGGGAAAAAAAAGAGCTTTACAAATTCATGAACGAAACAGAAAGCGCACTTATGGACTGTGCTGGCATTATATCATGTAAGATTTAGTCACTGAGAAGATTATACATAAATAGATTACATAATTTGTAGATTATGTAATTTGATGTACCTTGTGTTTTCTACAAGGAAACTCGGCTACTATAAAATGTCGATTATTAGCCTTCATTGTGCTATTATTTCCAAATATTGTAGAACACATGGAAAATTAATGCTGTTGACAGTGATTTATGTCCAAGATATAAATGTTCTGCCACACAAGATACATTTTTCAAGGTAGAAATGCAATTCCTACCACTAATAAGTCCAGTGCCAGATACGCAAATTTAATTCAAGAGTAGGTAAAAGAATAATAACCTTTTTATGTAATTATTCCACAGACTAATGTTTGCTTGTATTATATCTAGTTTTCTATCTGTAGTCTGTTTTATAAATCCAAATCTCTCAGTAAATTGTGATATTGCATTTGCCATAACCTATTTCTATACATTAGAACAGTGCTGATCTAAATAGGCTGATCTAAATACTGTCTCTGTGCAGTGTTGTGTGTGTACACTTTGAATTATTCCAAACATCTCCTCAGAGTATTTTTGCGGTCCGTTACCTTGTCTTCTTCTGATCCTGAAGGAACAGGGCGTTCCAGTCAGCTGGGCGTCCCCCCGAAGATGCTGACAGGTTGAAGAGCGCACTGGCACCCCCCATAAGGACTTGTGAAAAACGCTGCATAGCAAGGGACTGGTTAAGACTGGCCGAGTAGAGAGTCTCCAGGGAGAGGACAATCTCCGCTAAAGTGGCGTTCACCCACTGAGGCCCCTTATCCTGTGTACAGCAGTAAGACAATGTAAGACAGTGGTGGAAAATATTGGACTGAAGGTGGATCTAGCCTGAGTACACAGTGCAACCTAGTGGTCAACATCTGCTATCACAGTTTGGGGGAAAAAAACATGGCATTTTCGCCATGACAGTCAAAGCAGTCAAACTTTAAAATAGCAATACAGTGTAACGATAAAGTGTAGAAATGGCAGTTATTCATCGGTCAGTGCGCATAAGTCTAACCGTCATGTTCCGGGTGACTGGCTGGTAGGGTGAGATGGCGTATGCGTCCAGGAACGGGAGTAGATTCTCATTACACCAGGCTGTGAAGAGTGTGCTGTTCAGCCCAGCTGATTGGCTGATCGGGCTCCACAGCTCCTGCACCACACTGCAGTTGAGCCCATTGCCACTCGCTCTGGCCTGGGGGGAGGAACCATACAACGACTGTCAGGCGCAGGGATAATGTGCATTGGTAATGTACAATTTATACAGCAGAGGTCAAAATCCCTGCAAAACCAGATGGAGGATACAGACAGAAGTGGTCTTTGTACTTTATACTTCTCTGAAAGAAAGCATACAGTATCCATTTATTATTAGTGATCAGCTTGCAGAAAGTACTCAGTGGACTAGTAGGGTTTATTCCCATTCAGATTAAAGTCATTGTACTGAGATGTAACTGTATACTTTCTGGGAAACTGGGAAAGGAACAGACACAAAAGATGAAAAAACAGGTCACGTGTGCTGAGTCACTAGTTTTCTCCACCTACTCATGCTCATTCGTATGGTCTGATGTCTATACTAAACTCACAGAACGCTAACTAATCCAGTTCTGCACAGTCTGTCACTGTTCATCATGTTTTAGACGCACTGCAAGTTCAAAGCTCATTGTACTAATACTTATGACATTTCTGATGTTGCTCTAAGTGCTAGTCGACTACAACAACTTTCACCTGTCACATTCATTCACTCAGTTCTCCAATATACAGTAAATCATGGTGGTGGTGAAAACGTGAGAACGCAGCAGGTATAATCTGCCACTGCGTCGTGAAGGAGCAGCACTGTTGCAGGTGGGTCACCCTACAGGTTCTGATAACAGGGCAGCCAAAATGGAACAATGTTCTACAGAACAAAGTGAACCCTGCTAAACGTATACACAAGGGATGTTTATACTTCAAAAAGCACCTTCTAACATGGCTTGTCCATGTAAACCTGCATGGTTAATGTGACGTGGGCGTAGGGGAATGAGGATCTAACCTGCAGCGCCGCTGATATGGTAGACCGTACAACCTCTGGCAGAGCACCGATGATGGCGGACACGTTCGTGGGCTTTAGACCAGTGTAAACATCTGTCAACAGCTTCATCACACTGTTGATGAGATCTGAGGGGGGAAAAATATATAAATTCTGCTATTGTCTGTTTATACACTGTCACTACTGAAGCAACGCTGTGTTGTGAAGCCTATGAAGAAACACTGCAAAAAACCGTACAATATCCTCATAAAATAATACTACATAAAAGTACATAGGACCACACAGGAAATCCATAGCAATTAGCTTGCATAATTAATACATAATACTTTTCATTTAATACAAAGATCATAGGTGCATCGTATCAGCCTCATTGTGGTGTGCTGCCGTTGTATGTCACTTCTCTTACTGGTTTGTGCCTGTGCGTTTTGGACCATGGCTGTGGTGACATCTCTGCCTATGGCTAGGGTGGACAGCAGGGGGTCCCATGAAGACGTGCCCTGGAGGCTGGAGAGGAGAGCTGCCACAGTGCCTTCCAGCCTGTTGGAGCAACACAGCATTGACAACTACGTCATGAACACGCAGACAGACAAAGATCACGAGAGATAAGGAGCACAGGTCATTTAAGGGGCGCCTTAAAAATCAGCTGATGTTGGATGTGATATGGTGATAAAACTAAATACTAAAGTAAACAGAACAAAATGAAAAGCAAAAGACATAAACTCAAATATGACAAATATGAGCTAATAAGAAAACATGGTGGTCAGTGTTTATTTGGGGGAGGTGGATTGTTTACCTGTGAAAGGTGAGTTGGTCAGCCCTCCCAGAGAGGATTTGGACAAGTTCTGGGAGAAGCTCCACGATGGCCTGGGCAAACAGGGGTGGCAAATCCAGGATCTGTCCATCTAATAGCACCAGATTCATGACCTCACCAAGCTGTAGCCCCAAAAAAGGATATTTTTCTTTATTAAGATTGCATGGCATTGTAATGACAAAATATCACCATGTGAGTAAATTGCAAATACTTTTCACAACAACAATTTTTATTCATAGAAAAAACATTTTCTTGGATGATGATTGTGATTATTCATAAAATGGTGATTTAATGGTGATTCCACATTTATTTTCCATACAGCCCAGAGTTAGGGGTTATGGGTTTGGACTAACCCTAACCCTAGTGATGCTATTAATGTAAAAAAATTTAAATCCATTACACTTTCTATTCAACGTATCCTGTGATTTAATGAACAATATGGCATTATCCCATGTAAGTACTGAATTGCCTTCACAGTTTGGATATGTAAAACTAGACATGTAAAACCTTGTTACTTTTGTACAAAGAATATGCAGGAAAAGTCATTAAACTGAAGCGTTTAATGAAATGAACCGCATCGAACCCAAACATCGCTAACAAAAGAAGTCAATGTAGCATGCAATGCCTGGAAATATCATAACAACAAAAGCAGGCTTATGAATAGAAGAACATAATGACATAACGACCTCCCTGGCAGTGTGGATGACTAGGCAAAACACGAACCACCTGAGGCAGACGTGGTGAAAGCAAAGACAATGACACATGAACCAAATCATAAACAAAAGCCAAATGCCTAATCGCTGCCGCATGCTAGCGACTACCAGCAGGGCAGAGCTCCATGACAGGGCTGAGGCAATGTTAAATCAGTGCCTACACAAACCAGGACCACATGGATTTGTGCTATTGAAATGGGATCCGTTTCTACGGAATAATTGTTAGTAGCAGCTCACCTGTTTGGTGACGTTGTCAAGGTTGCTGAGGTTCATGTTTCCCATGCTTGCCCACAGGTTCACGCCGCCTGTAAAAATGAATTTAAAATCAGTGAATGGTATGCAGAAACAAAATAAACTGTAATACATATTTAACTAACGTGACTGAAGAAAACAATTTTTTCCTTGTGAGCTTTTAAATGTGAGCTCAGTAGAGAAACATTTATCAAGATTTATCAACATGCGTGCCTTGATTGGAACTGAGAGTGAAGTTGGTGATTTTCAGTACTGTAGAAATGTACGGCCCAGCTGTGCTATTGGAAGGCAGAGACGCCTGGAGTCCTTCAATTAGATTCATGATACTAAAAAAGAAACATGCATATCAAATCATGCTATTGATAGTTGTTTGTCCATATTATGTTCAGATCATTCTTATAATTTTAAAATGCATTTGGCTTTAGTCATTAGGAAAAACAGACTTCAGATATTGTTTCCTCTGACTGTTCACCATATAATTTAAAGTACATTTTCTTGATAAAACAGAACAGGTTTTATGTTTTGCTATATAACTACAGAAAGTTATTTTTTTACTAAGGACTTGAAGTGTACAATAAAACTACAGACAAATATAGCAGATCACTCACACTTCATTCGACTTGTCAAGTCCACTGGCCTGAGAGATGGTGTTTATGTACAACATGATGTTATCGATCACAGTAATAACGGCTTTAGCAGAATCTGGGGCCAGTACACTGATTAGGTGTTCTGCTCTAAGTGCAGCTTGTTCTATGAGGTCCTGAACTTGAGAAGAGTGCATGTTTGGATTAAGCAGCAGCTGAAGAGAAACATGGAGAGCTCCTGCAAGATCATCGACAGCTGTCTGATTCATTGGATCGGTCCCATTGAAGGTGCTCTCCAAGACCAACCTGATGGAATTCACGATGACTCCTGTGAAGTTGTCGCTCAGCAGGTCTCCATTGTTACCCAGCTGTATGGCATAGTCCAAACCCTGAGACACCTGTCTGACTACGTCAAAACTGGCCCGGTTCTCAGCAGGAAGCAGTGGCGCCAAGGCTTCTATCAGCTGTTCAAAGTTCATACCATCGGTAGTGATGTGACCATTATTGTTGTTCCACTGAAGTATTTTGGCAAGGGCCAATGTGAGTTGTGGGCCTTTGATCCATTCTTGTGTAAGGTTGAGGTAGTTCAAAACCTGAGCTTCAATGTCAGTATATATGCTCATATTCACTTGGAAACCCATTGATTTATAGTATGCCAGCTCAAGCCTGGTCAGATCCATCTGACCCTGCAGTATGGTTGCTAATGCTGCGCTGATTATGTTCAGATCTGTCTCATTTATAGGAGGTTTCACATTAACCATCAAGTCTTGAATCTGCTTAGATACTAGGGTGGAGAAATTTGACTGAGCAATGTTCATTAAAATCTGCACTTTTGCCAGGTGAATGTATGGTCCGAGATACTCTCTGTCCACACTTCCACTGGTGGCGTTATCCAGCTTCTGTAGATACCACAGTACAACCTCATCATACACCCTCTGAGCATAAGCACTCTGTGACATCAGAGTAGAGTTGATCCTGCTAAACGGGTACTGCTCATGGAAGGCCACATGTAAAATATCCTCCAGCATTTGTATGTCATTCATGATGGAGGTCACATTCTCCACAGGAGCGTTCTGAAGATTCCATTTTATATCCGCAAGCATTGCAGTCAAAACCTCCTCTGTCACAACAGAAGGTTCAGACTCTGGGCTAGATGAATCCAAGAACTTCGTTACCTGCACATACACCATTTGAAGGTATGCTGAAAGAGTTGCCTGAGAACTGTTAGACATGGGAATGGCGTGAAGAACGCCAGTCGCTGCTTCAATCAACTTCAGAACACATTTTGTGTTATTGGAACTTAGTGGTCCTAGAGAAGATGTGTTCTGGAGCTGCTGGTTGAGACACTGGGAAATATTGCTGGCCTTCATAAGATCTGACAGTAGTAGAGGCAATGAAGAAGACCCTGTTAGTTGTTCAAATTGTTCCAGTTCAAACAGGGTGAGATTAAAGAGTTGGAGTGCTTCCAGAACACTGGTGACATTGACACTCGGAGTAGCTGACAATTTCTCAAGGAGGCCGAGAACATTACTGACAGTGTCCATGGTGGATGACATGTTCCTTGCAAGGAGTAGGTTAAAAATATGACCAGTGACAGGCAGAGTCATGTTGTCCTGAAAAGGTGTTATTGTGATATTGACATCTGCTCCTTCTTTTATCATTCCTACAAGTAGAGACAGTGTGTGGAAAACCCGAGGAACCTCAGTCAGGCAGTTCTGACCAGCAGGAGAACAGAGGGTTAGGTCTGTCATCAGGGCATGTGTGTTATTTAGAAGACCTTCTAATTGGATATGTTGCACAGGAGGCAAGAGCATTTGAAGTTCACGCAAGAGAGCTTCCAGCACTGCGAATGGCCCTTCACTGCTAAGCACCTGGAGAGACTCTTGGCTCAGGAGTTGCAGAGCATTCGTAACTACTGAACTGAGGTTAGTGGTCTGGGAAGCCCCTGACCATTGTGAAGTCAACTGGCCAAGACCAAATGCCTCTAAAATGTCAGCCAAATGTGTAATCAAGAGCTGGCTGTTAATCTGGTCAATGGATGTGATGTTGGGCAGCACCTGAGTGGTGTTGTCCACTATAGTCATGAGTCTTAACAAGAAGTTTCCTGGCAATGTATTATGAAGCCACTTCCCAGAGGCACTGGTCAACTGGAGGATGTTGACAATGGCTGTTGTAATCTGTGGATTTTTGATCCAATCTTGTATCAAGTTGAAGTAGGTCATGATTTGAGCTTCAATGTCATCTGGAATACTCATGTTCATGGGGTAACCCAACGAGTCATAGTACATCTGCTGGATCTTAATCACTTGCAGCTGCCCCTGCAGTATAGTCATTGCTGCATTTCTGATTAATTTCAAGTCTGTCTCATCTATGGGAGGTTTCACATGGTCCATCAAATACTGGAACTGGCTGGATACTAGTGCAGAGAAATTGAACTGAGCAGTATTAATTGCCACTTGGATTTCTGCCAGGTGAATGAATTGGTACAGAAACTCTCTGAACGTGCTTCCACTGGTTGCATTGCCTAGCTTCTGTAGATACCACAGCGCAATCTCACCATATAGCTTTTGAGCGTAAAAAGGCTGTGATATCAGTGTAGAGTTGATCTTGTGATATGGATATGGCTGAAGTAAAGTCAAATTTAAAAGCCCCTCCAATACACTAAGTTCATTTGTGATCAAGGTCACATTTTCCATAGTGAGGTTTACAAGGTTCTCTCTGATGCTTTCCATAGCTTTAGTCAAGACCTTCTCTGTCACTATGACAGGGTCAGACTCTGTGATAGACATGTTCCAGAATCTCATTACATTTTCATATACCTCATCAAGATAGGATGATAGAACTGACTGAAATCCTTGCTGGAGAGGCACGATCTGCAGCAAATCTATTGCTCTCTTAACAAACATCAGAGGACACTGTGCTTCACCAAAACCTGAGTGATTCATGGGAGATGTTGTGTTCTGAGACTGTGGGTTCAAACACTGTGACATGTTAAGAGTTTCCAAGAGCTGGGACATTAGAGGGGACGTGGACACATTCGCAACTCGTTCCAGGTCAAAAACAGTCAGATTTAAGTCTTGAAGAGCTTTCTGTATATTGAGGACACTTACATTTGGAAGCATAGACAACGGCATGAGCAGTTGGAGAACATTGCAGATGGTGTCCTCTGTTAATGACATGTTGTATGACATGTTCCTTGGTGCAAGAAGGTTAATGATAGAACAGGTCAGAGGCAGAGTCATGTTATTCCGAAAGGGAGTTAATGTGACGTTGACATCTGCTCCCTCTCTCATCATTCCAGCAAGGACAGACAAGGCCTGCAACACCTGTGGAACTTCATCCAGGCATGCCCGACCAGTACTCGAACAGGCATCCAAATTTCTAAACAAAGCAAGTGTGGTATTGTGAAGATCTTCTAGCTGGACATGGTGCTGTGGAGGCAAAATATCAAGCAGGCCAAGGAAGATGGCGTCCAATACTGCAGATGGGCTCTCATAGTTAAGGGTCTGGTTGGAGTCTGGGTTCAAGAGCTGGAACATGTTCATGACCACAGCATTAAGGTCATTGTTCTGGCTAGACTTTGACCATTGCTCATCCAGCTTGCGCGTTCCAAAGGATTCCACCATATCATTGAGCATGTCCATCAAGATGTCGTCAAACTGGATGTTAAACTGGTAATTGGATGTGATGTTCATGAGGGCTTGAATGTTCTGGTCCAACAAATTATTGAAGTTCAAAAGGAGGTCCTGTTGTAACCCAGCATTGGAAGGCTGTCCAGACTCGTTAAGGAACTTGTGCAGGAGATCCATATAGGTGTCTCTGTAGAGGCATCGCAGCAGAGCCTGGGCTCCTTCAACAGGTCTAAAGGTGGTGCAAAAATGTTTTTAATGACCTGGTATGACTTCTGGTACAAACATTTACATTGCAAGTTCCAGTATTAAATAGGTCGATTAGTTCTACCACAAATATCTTGATAAAGGTGAAATTTTAGAACATTTGGAACTGTTATGTAAAAGAGAAATAATGAAGCTAATTTACCTTAGTAGAGCAGCTGGATTTACGCTGACTTCCGTAAGCAGAGACTGAACCAGCGGAATGAAGTTCTCCCATGTAAAAGTACCATTTGAAGCAAGAGTGCCTGGGCACAGATATACAGACAAAGAAGATTCCAGGTGAGTAAGTGCAGTGTGCTGTTTGTGAATGTCTGTGAGTGGTTTATAAAATGATTGGTTATTGGTTCTCTCAAGCGTTAAAGCTGTAGTGGTAAATCAGAAAGGTTTGCTGGAGTCATGAACGGCCTCTATACAAGAGCTGTTTACGATATAGAAAATTAATTGAAGCTACCCATTTATTGGTTAATGAGCCTTTGTGCCTCATAAATTATATGAGTATATGTACAGTGGATTTTATGTTTCGAAGCTTTGCTCACAGGTTGATGGTGCAGTGCCATTAGGTTGATAGGTTAAGATCCAGTAAGCCATTTGGAGGTGTGGCTCCATGGAGATCCACTGGGAGCTATTCTGGAGTACTGGTCCCATCTCTCCAAATGCCTCCAAACCCCTGAGTAGTAATGACCAGCAAGTGTCAATACGTAACAAATACTGTGCTTGTCTAAGCTACTCTGCAGACTGTTTCATAGTATTGTTTCAGCTTGTTGGTTTATTCATTTGTAATCGTGCAATGCTGTAATGTTTGTGTAACAACAGAGTATTTCTGTCTACAGAATGTGTCTAACCGGGTTAGCAGGATCTTGAACCAATGAAGCGGAGTGTTGTATGTCATCCATTCAGAGAGGAAAGCCTGGTTAATCTCACTAACAAGACTCTGGTAGGATGCACCATACTGCAGTGAAGTATTGTACAACCTGTGCCATTCCGTCAGAATCATGGAGGGAGTGACATTGTACACCAAAGTTCCCTCAATCACACTTGTTAACTGATTAACCTGTGCATATTAATACAACCAAAAAGAGAGAGATAGAGATATGGTCAAGTACAGAAAATATCGCTAAAATGCCATTTTCATAGCTCAGGGAGAGAAAACTACAGCTGATGTCGTTTCTACAACTGATGTCATCATATGTACCTTCACTTCCAGAGCAGACCCATCCGTCAAACGAGAGCTGTTGCCAGGACACAACAATATAGCATATAACTCAGGATTCATGGAGCTATATGCTGACATCCAGTTCCAGGGAGCAGTTGGGTCAGGGCAATCAGTGTCCCCCATCAGAACCTCCATTATAAAATCAAAGAAATTCAAAGTTATTTTCACTATGGAGCGAATAAGGGGGAATCCCCGTCACCGCTTCTCACAGAGTTTTTGTTTTTTCGGCTCACCCACCTTGATCACAGTGTGCACTGCTGAGTCCATGGGACCATTGACCCAAGCATCTGCTTCAGTCTGATTGGGCCTGAGTGACATGTTTGTCCTGAGAGACTCCGCCTCCTGCAACATGGGCACTATGTAGGCTGTGAAGCAGAACACAAGCAGAAACGTAAGAAGATGAAAACAATAATAAGAATAAGAAACTGCTTTTTTTGCCATAAATCCATAAATCTTATTTCCTGTTCTGAACATGTGCTTAAATACCTAGCTGTGACTCCATAGCTGCTGAAGCAATCTGCATGGAGGAATGTGCTTTCATCAAGAATGAATTAAGGTAATCCCACGCAGGCATGCCCTGAAACACGCCCTCTCACAACATTGGCGACACCTAAGAATCTAGAGAAAGAGCATAATACATGTCAAGAGAAGAGAAACGAGAATATGGTGAAAGGTTAAGTCTGTTTTCTCCTGATGCTACATCCCTGCTATATGTAAGTGAAATGAAAGACATATAGATGGGGACTAATGAGGGGCGGGCCTTGTGACCCAGGTTAAAGGTGCATACAGTTGTTCTTGCAAGGTCTCCGGTTGGCTGGCCCTGCTGCCGTTCATGTAGGTGAGGTCATCGGGGGTGGCAGATTGACTCCAAGCCAGAAAGACCTGGGGGTACAACATGACTGTTAGTCACACTGACATTTTTCCTGTTTGAACTTGAACATGAAATGATCTTTGTCCCAGATTTTGCACCCTTATTCCGTACACGCCTAATAATTTGAACAACCTAAAGCAAAAATGTGGTCGGTCAGGTGGTTCTGCCGGGATCAGAGGCATGGCATAGCTTCTTAATAACTAAGGCAGTGCTAATAAGAGTTATTATAAAGTTATTATCTCTTTGTGTGGGTTGTACCTGTATGATAACCTTCTCTTGGCTTATGAACCCGTATATCAGCTCGGACTGCCGTGTGCTACAGTCGGGGACGGTGGTGTTCATACACAAAAAGTTATAGAAAGCTTCTTTGTTCATCAGTACAAACAGCTGTCAGAAAAGGGATGTCAGTTAGTCAAGAATCTATTCATGCAGAATAAATATACAAAGAGGCTGAAGGAATGATTTATGGGTAACTTTTTTGTGAAATGTGACTGTACCTGGTCAAGGGGGATCTGTAGATGTTCGATGTGTTTGGCCAACTCTGGGCTAATCTGGGACGTGTTAAACGGCATCAGCACATTGCTGAGGGAGACATTCACATCTGGATGGGATTGGGAAAGAAATCCAGACTGACATCACACACAAACGCCTATATGAAGTGCTAGCATGAGAGGGCTGATAAAGAAGTAGGAAAGTAGGGAAGTTGTTACCCCCCCCCCCGGCTAATGAGGTCTCACTTCGTGTTGTTCCTAGGAGACAATAGCTCACTGAAGTGTCATTTTATCTCCCTTTAATCAGCAGTGGTGATGTTTTCTGTTCTGGTGTGTGAGGGCTCACTGGCAGGGAACTGAAGTGGCTTACCTGTGCAAAACCCAACAGACTCTAGACTAATGTGGCCTCGTGCTATGTGGATCAGTTCTTAAAGTCCTGCAGTGAGGGACTTTGTACATTGGACAGGGGGACATGGGGACATGGGGACATGGGGACATGGGGACATGGGGACATGGGGACATGGCCCACTGCACGTACCTCTGCCCTGCCAGCTGTGCAGCACGCTGAGGACATCAAGGCTTTCGTCAACAAACGGATTGAGCACATCTACAGATGAGTTGGCCTGTGGGAAGCTGCTCTCAACTGAAGCTAAGGCCCTATAGACACACACACACATATGTTAAAACGTACGTTTAACTTATTAGTTAAAACTAAAATTCTCCACATGCGTATAAATTTACAGGTCTATGAACATAATATTCATTTTGATTACTAATACATCGTGTACAGGATAATATGTCATTCATCATATCCCATACTAAAAAAAAGTCATTCAAAAGTGTATTTAATTAAAATCCTCATAGGGATGTACTTGTTATGGTCCATCCACTGTACAAACGTGTGCTTCCTCACCTCTTCAGCAGCACCAGTCTCTCAGCTACATCTGTGAAGGCCTCCTGGTAAGTGGGCGTCAGAAAGAGGTCAGGCAACCCCAGCAGGAAGTCCCACAGTGAGGTCTGCTGCTGTAGCTGCTCCATCGCCACCACAGCCGTCTCGACAGACCCAATCACGGCTGATGGATTTTGGAGCATCAGCTCCACCATAACCTGCCGACATCCACAGATACACAAATCATCACTCCATCATTATACCACATATGGCAAATGACATTTAGAGTTGATTTGGTTTATTTTGATTAGATTTGAGTTGTGAAAACAGGTGGCATTTCTTTATCTGACCGGTTTGTGACCATCCCACTGTTTTGAACTCATGCAACTTTCTTTAAAGTTATTTACACATTCTACTATATAGACGTCAAAGCATCGGTGTGAATGAGGTCTATTGTTAAATTAATGCATAGTGTTTGCCTTAAAGGGTGTGTGGGAGACACAAAGGCACAAAGGAAGTTAGTCTGATGGTTTTCAGTCAGGCATGGACAGCCTAGGAAAAGGTCGTGCTCAGGGAGACGAAGACAGGGGTGTTTTGATGTCTTTCTTTCAGAGTAAATGAAACTTGGAAAAGAGAAGCGTAGCTAACCATAGCTTTCACCACATCAGAGACCACTACTGTACAAGCTACAATCAGATCATCACTATTCACTACTTAGTCCACAATGAATTGACTTAAATTTAAGAGAGTGAGGCTCAGTATGGTTGAGACTGCCGTGATAATGGCAGGGAGGGTGTGGGACGCGAGTACGGGAAAGAGGTGTCTTCATTTTTCAGAGGAGAGGAAGTGACAAAGAGGACAATAAAAACAGATCATCACAGGCATTAAGCCTCAGGGCAAAGAGACGCAGCAGAGCAGCAGACCTGGGAGATCTGCTGAACGTAGGCCGCAAGCAGTGTGTGTGTGTGTGTGTATAAAAATCTGAAGACAATTCTGGGTAAAATCAGGAGACTTTGTTAAACTATTTTCCCACATTTTGTTAATATGCTGTATAGTTTTTTATGTTTGCTCAATATGTTATTTTATTTCTGAAGGGTTCTACTATAATGGCCTTCCAACATGAACAAATGAACATCTAGATAGTAACTTTTAGAAGTAACTGATTTCTGAGCCAGTGGGCATGAAAGGTGTGGCCCCACCTGGTGGAAGGTAGAGAGCAAGACTTCCGGTGCAGTGTTATTGGACCCACAGAACCTGACCAGCACGTAGGCAAGCGGATCAGACTGGGATAGTGTTGATGAGTTGATGGCAGCCATGGAGAAATTACAGAAGGACCCTTTCAAGATGCCCACAGACTCCAAGATGACACTCTGTGTGAGCTGAGGAACCAAAACGAGAAGAGAAGTATGAGAATCTAGTCTTAGGGGCTAAGGAGAGGTGAACCAATTATCACTATTTTAAAAGAATCCAATTATCCAGTTATCACTGAAATAAAAGTCCAATGAAAACTTCCAGAAAGTTCCAAGTGTTTAACTATGTTTGAACTGACAGCAGCACAATGAATCGCCTTCTCGGCTCATTAAATTGCACACACTCGTGGATTCTTATGCCAAATGTCAAAGAGCAAAAAAAAAAAAAAAACGTGAATCTGTTATGGCGTCAGTCGTCTTAGTTCTACCGCACAACGGCATGATGGTTACAGAAATCTGAAAAGCTATTTACAAAACAAATGACAGACCGAATGTTTTTTTTTTATAAATATCTGAAATGGCCTAGGAGGAATAAAAACTAATATACTAAAGTTATATAAATGAATTAAAACAATACTGATGTAATCGTGTAAACAAACTGCCCATGTGAACAGCTGATAGTAAATAAGCGTAAAGAACCAGCATGACTGTGTCACTAACCTCATCAGCCAACATGGTGGTGTTAAAAACATCCAAGGTGGAGAAGCTGTGGTTTGATGGGTTTTGCCGGGTCGAATCTTAAAGATAAATGTATATATAAACTTAAAAAAATATTCATATAATGGTAGTTTAGCCACATCAGAAGTAATTGTTTTTACTCAAACTAGTGTGGCTGGAGTCTTTTTATATGTACTGCTTATATTAATATTGTGCTAATTGCCTGTGTTGAAATTAATGTAACATGTAAGCATATGTGTATTTTGTCTTGATTGTTTTTTAATAGGTCTGAACCTGAGAACATTATTTCTCCACTTTCTCATATCACGCTCTCTGATGCGTTGGAAATGGAAAACCCCTTAAACATTCAGTGCTACAGCTCTCCAGGACTGTGGTGTGAAAAAACCTTGGGCCCCTGGGAATAATGGTGACTGACAGACAGAGCAAGTGTAGAAGTAGCACACACTGAGCAATGTATCCCATAGTTCCAGGATCTGTGACTGGTTGAATGTTTCTCTCTTCAGGATTAGATGCCCCAGACCCCCTCTCTCCAGTGGTAGACGTAGTGGTACTGATGAGCTATGAAACAGAGAGAGAGAGAGAGAGAGAGATGTGTGTGTGTGAGGGAGAATCCAGTTTGGGCCTGCAGTTACATTACATTACAGTATACAATACAGGTGATAACATGCACATTGTGCATTAATCAGCATGTCAATAGAGAAATTTCTTGTATTCTTTTCTTGTAAATACAAGAATGTGTAAGCTATTTCACAAACAAATACTATATATATATATATATATATATATATATATATATATATATATATATATATATATATATAATATACAATTATAAAAAATAGCAAAAAAAAATTCTTACAGTATTATTTGCACTGTCCTAAATGCTAATCTCCTTTCTCATTCGTCAATGAATAAAAGCATTTTTCTGTAGTATCCGGGCAGTTATGTAATGAACTGACAAGAGATTAACAAGAAGTGTGTTTGGTAGTTGTAGGGTGTGGGGTCTGCTTCACACCGACTGTGAACACATGCCTCTCATAATTACACTGCCTGATAGAGAAGACTCCTGTCCTAGTGTGATTACATTGATGACCAAATTATTAATTCAGGCCTATGAGTCTACAGGCACATTTCTACCCTGATCATTCGGTAATGAGAAACAATACCTTACATTAATCACCATGACAACAGAACTTATAACATTCCTCTTTTTTGTCGTTGTTGTTGTTGAATACCAGGGAATACCAGGGGTTACTGCAGGGCAGAAGATCACCGGAGTGGTATGAAAACTGTCTAAGACATCAGGGCGTGTCAATCCTTCCTTTGTGAGCATAACTCCTGAGACTTTTCTGCCATTAAACAATCTAAAGAGGATGCTCGATTCATATAAAGAAAGATCACAGTTAATTCAGGTGATAGCTCACCAAAAATACAGACCAGGTGAAAAGCACGAGGAAAACTGTTTTCCAGCTGAACTGCCTGATCAAAAAGCAGTTGACGATACAGGAATTAAGTGTGCAGTTTTCAAAACCTGATGAGATTGACTGATAACATTCCAGTGGGGTCAAAGGTTGTTATTGTTGTAAGCAATGCAACAGGAGGGGATTGTGAACAACCTCATTCATGTCTGACAAGGCTGCCCACACTCTTGCACATACGCAACAGCACCAGAATGCGTTCAGGAAGTAATCAATGCTCCGTTTTTAATCACCTGGGCCCAAGAGGACTCTGATGCACTAAAGGTGACACTGACATTCTTACTGACATTCCCTGTCGTTTTGAACCTCCCTCCCTCTCTCTTTTCTCTTTTTTGATTGTTCCTGTCCTCCAAAGTGTTATGCCCAAATGACATGAGCCTTGTGGTCCTGAGGAAATGTTTCAAAATGCTGGTCAAAGACCTCATCTGCTGTTTGCTGCCTGTCACACTGGACTGTAGTTCGTCCAGAATAGGTCTACTACTGATGAAACAGCCTTCACACTGCCCTGGGCTTCTGTAGAAGAGGGATGTGTATGTGAGAACGCTGTTTGTAGTTTCAAGTCAGTGTCCTGATACATTGGTGCCAGTAGACCTGCCTCTCCCTCAGTGTGGCCAAGACAAAAGAGTTGTTAGTGGACTTCAAGCAGCAGCAGAGAAATCACATGCCTAGCACCATCAGTCCTGTGGGGAGGCTCGACTCCTTTTATGTTTATTGGTGTACCTGTCTCAGGTATATATTGTATACATATTGTACCTTAGGAAAATAACATCTTTAATGTCCTCATCACAATACAGACATACAGATAACCACCGGCCTAAAGGTTGTCTAATCCTTTTGATTATAGGAAAAATGACACTGAGTACATCAAGGACTAAAGGTAACAGGTGGAGGTGAGACAAGGGTAGATACAGGTGATGGCCAGAATGAAAGCAGTTGGTGAGAGCAGCGTTTTGGAGGTCATACCCAAGGTCACCTGTGTCCCTGCGTCTCCGCTGGCTCCGGTTGGACAGGAAGTCCGTGTCCGACAGGTAGGAAGTGCTGGAGCAGTTGCTGTCTGTGCTACACATGAGCGTCTGCAGGAAGGGGAAGAAGCCTGCGCTTGGGAGGTTCCGTGGGGCCACATAGCCTGAGAAGAAGAGATATAATGGTTGCTAAGGCCTGAACGACAACGCCATGTGCTCGTGAAGATGTTCGCAGAAGCTCACAAGCTCATACTGGACACGTTTCTTCACGCAGGCACCACACAGTCGAACTCCTGATTCGTACTGGCTGAAATCGCGCGCCTCGTCGTGGGGAGATGTGATTTTTAACTGCTGCGTTGTTCGTGTTTAAGGACAGCTTACAAAACCCCCCACACGTCAGGAAATTATCAGCACAGCTCAGACATGTGATGAGTTGAACAAGTTGTGAACAGCCATCAGACATACACTGCTAGAATTACCATATTATCATATTATGCCAGGCTCCAATACAGCCCTGAGATCAGACATCACCTTAGAGGCCTCACACGAGTAACTTGTTATACCAGCCATATAACCTTTCAGCATGGAATTAATAGATTATGTGTATGTCATCAACACGGTCCTGGAATGTGGCAGAAACACCCTTTATGCAACCATGTCAATGTTGAGTAACATTCTACAGGCTGAAAATGTGACAACACAGACACCAGAGACCCAGAGCAGTATGTACACTCAATAAAGCACCTGTTTCTTGTTCAATTTCACTTTTACCTGACCTCTCACTTTTTTTTAAGATGATTTCATAAAACATGCAAATTTGTTCATCTTGGTTAATTTTGGAAAGTATTAAGCTGTTAAATAGTATATCAGCAAACCAGGATAATGACAGTGTGACAGTGTGACAGGGGCATAAAGGTGTTAAATGAGTCATATGGGTTATTGTGCTGGTTGCAATGTCCTGTGAGAAACCTTTATATCCAGCTACTCTGGAGGTGAGAAATTGGGTCAGGTACTATTTTTCAATGCGTATGGTTTTTAGTGTGCTCAGTAAGCACAAGAGCAGGAGAAGAGCAGGTGTTCTGAGTGTTACCCACTCTTTTAGCCATTGCACAGGCAGATGACGTGGCTTTCATTTATGCTGTGCACTAACTTACAATTCTGCTCCTCAAATATTTAAGCATTTTACAGTGTAATCCCTGTCTAATAAGGTTCACTCTCATATTCTCAGGAATTAAAATCCTTTTTTTTATTATTTGTATCAATCAGCACAGAGATCCAAAAATCATTCCCCGGGGCCTTTTTGCTAAAGTCCTTCAAGTACAAAAGGAGACATTCCATGTAAGATGGCCCAGCATATAAACAGTAGCAAATGTGACTCGCCCCTCATTAGGCAGTGGGTTAACCAGAAGTCTGATCATCCACAGTATGAACTGCTGCTGACAAACAGCAGTGCAGACATAGAAGAAAACCATCAAAGCTTGCATAAAGTCTCCAAAAGAGAACATCATACACTATAGCACCTCCATCTCTCACTGGGCATACAAAAAAATCTTTTAGACATGATAATGTCAAGTGGATATAATGTTCGGTTTGTTTAAACAGCAACATTCACAAGCCATTACTGTCCTCTACTCTCTTTCACACTAAAATAAATTTGCTAACCATTAATTTCAGCCTTAGTTTCAGGCTTTGATGTCAACATGATTCACTGTTTCCAGAGTTACATAACAGATATATAAAAAGCTATTTGAACACCTATGCTTAGTTTTATAAACATGCATATATCCTCCACACGCCCACATCAGCAAATATTGCTTTTGCCAAGCCGACCTCTCTACACCACTCTGCACCTGTTTACACCTCATATACAGCTGATCTCTGATCAGCTGGCTCTGAGATATCTTTTTACATGGATGTGTAATTGAAATTCGTCTTGGCAAGAGTAAAAGAAACCAACACAAAACACACTAATACCCCAAGAGAGAGTTATCAAGAGTAAACGAAACTGTGAATAATGGTCTGGTGGACCTCTGTGCCAAGCCCGCGTTTCATGGAAACCTGACCGAACTCCAGCTTTCTCCATTCTTACTATATCTATACGAACAATGAGTGGAAACAAATGCGTCATCTATGTATAGTAAACGCGAAACATCATTACGTGTTATTATTTATTCCTTTTACCGTGTAATTGCCGGGCATTCTGCACATAAACGGGAAAAAACCCTTTTTAACCAAGAGATGATATTTCAAGTTGCCTTTTCCTGCTGGTGCTCAGGACACAAAATCTATGCCTTTTGTCATAAGCAATATCGAATGATCTCCAGAGTTTAACGCTAAAAGACTCGCAGTTTCGGATTACATCCAGGTCTCCCATTGTACTGAGTATAGTATAGACATTGTGTTCATTAACAGTAAATGAGAAAAAGACTGTGTCATACGCTCTGTAATACATTGGTTGCCAGTGTATTAGCAATCCCTACTCTATAGCTGTTACTGTATTAAATGCATATACATTCACAGGACACTTGTAAAGAAACAACTCCTTCACACCTGCACATTCATGTACAATCAGTACTGTGGTGCTTAAACTCGTTTAATGTTCACGTCAAACATAAGAAAATTAATCATCTGCCATCCTGACGAGATAGGTCAATGGAATTTGGCCAAACTGATGTTCTTCAGCATACCTTGGTAATAATGATGTTATTTGAATTACTGTTGCTTTCTTACAGTTCATACCAGTGTGGCCATTACCCTTTGACCTCTGCCATCAACAAAGCAGTTTGGCCCACAGTCACTCACTTTTCTCTTTTTCAGACCATTCTCTACAAACCATAGAGATGTTGGGTTTTTTTGCATTCCCATTAGATTAACAGTTTCTTTAAATACTTTTACCAGTCTGTCTAGCACCAACAACCATGGCAGTTTGAATTTCAGCAGGTTGTCTTTACCATGTGTACATGCCTAAATGCATTCAGTTGCTGCCATGTGATTGGATAATCAAATATCTGCATTAATGAGATGTATAGGTGTACCTAATAAAGTTAATGTATATATATGCATGTTATGTTAAATTATATTATACAAAGGCATACAAATGCATTTTCAAAGATTATTTCCTGAGACCTGGTTTGCTCTTTCATTTACATGGCTTCACCCATATAGTTAATGACTAGTTAATGAATTCTCAAATTAAATATGTAAACGTATACAGTATGGAACTATTTAAGGACATAGATTAAGGTTAGACCTATCCTAGATGTAGAATCTGCCCTGACAGTGTGTTCAAGACCTACACTGAATCTATGCTCAGATGAGTCATTTCTTTTATTGTATGGCACGGGTTCTCAGTGAGGGTTCTCAGTGAGGGTTCTTAGTGAGTGTCTGAACCACAACACATCACCTGTTTCTAGCAATGAGCTCTGCTCCTTAATAAAGATGGTGCATAATTAATGAAATCGAATCAGCCATCACAAGGGACAACTTTTTGTAGAACGGTATCCCACAATACAGTGTGTGGAGTTCTCATGTTGTAAAGGGAAGTGACTTACATGTGCTTTTGGGAATCGCGGGGAACTGTGAGCGTGTCACAGCTAAGATGATGAAGATGACGAGAGGCCAGATGAGAAGAATCACAGACCAGACCTGAGGAAAGATACACACACATTATCTTCTGTTCAAATGACCCTTCACGCTCGTTAATGTTCACCCGCACCCGCTGAACTAATCAAAAGTAAATTGAACACTATTCTGTAGAAATATCTACAAAAAAGTTTGGGATGGATTAACACAGTATTTCTATTGAATAGTCTCTTTGAATCTGGTGTCTATGGACCTGCGCTGTCAGATAACTCACCGGCTGTCTGATAACATTCAGGCTGTTCTTCCAAAGGAGGAGTCGTAACTGTTGGAAGCGTCCTGCCATCAGTCTAGTCGTACTGACACTAGGACACATAAAAGATGGAAGTTTGGTATCATGGCATAATAACACACACTGTTTTGTTTGTTTGTTTCTTTACTTTATATTACAAACTACTTTGGAAAGGTAAAAGAAGAGGACACACCCACAACATTTAAGATAAAGGTAAAATATAAAAACAATCATTAAAACATAACATAAAAACAGCAATAATAAAAAAAAGATTGGTTGCTTATAAATTATTAAATTACAATTATACTGTATTTACCTTTGGTTCATCTAAACAATATTATCTGTTATCTGTTATATTTGTTATATCTGTTATAATAACAAATATAAAAAAAAAAACATACTACAACTTTCCAGCAGATATCAAAACATTAAAAAGCTATTCATCAACACATGATTTTCAGAAACAGCTGTTAAACAATTAAGGGCTCATTAAGAATCAAAAGAAAAGAAAATTTAGCCATTAATTTATTAATTTATTCATCTATAAAGAAGATCTTTCTAATATAGTCTAATATAGTCCTTTGGGGGATTTCTTGGTCTAGTTTGTCTAGTTTTTAAATAGATAGTCTATTAGAACCTCAACATTTACATTCAATTGTTATGTTCAGCATTATACAGGACACCTATTAAGCATGTTTGTATTAATGAATAAACACAAAATCTTTTTACAAAGCCGTATACTGAAAGCAGACCTACTGTAAGCATGAGATAAGTTATTGTTGTTTCAATTAGCATTCACAATTTAATCCATAGAGTGTTTCATCTTAAACATTTTTTGGTTATTTTGTTTGTCTAAACACTATTGTAGTATATTTCAGTATATAGTGTACTCTCTCCTGCGATGTCGATATTAACTTGCCCAACTAATATGTTACAAAAATTGATTAGCAGTGAGAATTTCCCATTCTACGGTCATCGTTGTTTATGGCCGTAGAATCAGGATTTATTAAGATGCTGCCCATGGCTATTGAGTCAGCTGTCACTCACAGCCACAGTTAGATTTAAAAGGCTGATGGAACCAATAAATATCACATGTCAGAAGCACCAAATCTATTTAGGAAAACCAATACTGAAAAGTAAACCTACTATAGAGTTTCATCTATACATTTATAGCTATTTTGTTTTCTAAATACAGTATTTTTTAGTATATTGTTCAGTAATGTAGTTTGCACAAATGTTTGCACATTGTGGTACAGTCTGGCCTACACTAGCCTACATTAATAACATGTTCTAAAACTAACATTTAATTTCCCACAAGTTTCTTTACAGCATATCTTATGCTCAGATCAAGGACTAGTTTAAATCTCTGGTAACGGACAACTTCACAGAGTGGAGTGTGTGACCTCTGAACACCAATATCTCATGAAATTTAGATTCATTGTAATGAATTGATTAAATAGTTACTAAATAGTTACTACCTTGTTTTCTGTAGGATTGATGTGTTATCGCAGGCAATATATGTGATGAATCGGGCGCATTTTGCTGGCTAAAAAAGTCCGACCTGAAAGAGCTTTCAAAGTGACCCAGTCACCTGACTACTACTAAAAACATATATATATAAAAAAAACAAATAGCAATATTTCAACAAGAGCTAACTAAACCCCTGCTATTCACACGGTTCACACTGAAATCCGACCACTTTCGTGTGGGTAGTTACGTACAGTAAGAATGGGCGCGTCTGTTGCCTCTGTTTGTTGGCTTGCCAGGCCGGTTTGTGGTGGGGGTGTGTGTGTGTGTGTGTGTGTGTACGTGTGTGTGTACGTGTGTGTCCATGCAGGCACTTGAGTGGAAGTCATATATTGTTGTATAATAAGGTACAGTAATAACAATAATGTTGTCATATGACAGGGATGGATTACTGACCATGGCAGTGGGGTGAGAACTCAGGGCCCGGGGGTAGAAGGGGGGAGGGGGGAGGCTCAGACTACCACGTTAAACCACTAAATGAATTATTTTTAAATTACATGTCCTCAGGCCCAACAGTCCACACTCCATGCTGCTACACCTACCAATGGCTGACGGACTGGGGATGGTTGTAACATAGTTTTAAAAGAAGTGTTACTAACCACATAATGAAAACTAGAAATTTTTTCCTCTGTGTTCCCCTTTTCAACATTCTAAGTGAGTGGGAGAGAAACTGGTGGGGGCGAGAACTGGCGTGTGTCTGCATATATGTTAGGTTAGGCTGGGAAAGACAGTGAGATTCATCTCCAGATAATACTGTCGGTCATGTGGATACTGGAAGAAATTACAAAATCTCAGAGACCAATGATCAAGACAGCTGGCCAGTGTGGCCTATCACTGCAGACAAAAGCATGAAAGTGTTGATTGCTTACTGGACTGGATCAGCAGATATCTGACAGGTGCAGACTAACACGTTAGACTTAATTAGGAATCTATTTTTAGTATATGTGTCATTTTTTTTCCAGGTGTGTTGTGTTCACAGGAAGCATTGTCTGTGAATAAGCTTTTCATTCAATTTTTAAGTGTGTATATTCAGGTGCTGCTGTTAGATGTTGAGGTGCTGGACTATTTTGAACACAAATAACTGATTTGGTTGCATTTTTGTGTTGTGTGTGTTGTGGATTTTTAAATTTTCACTCTTATTGTTACAACTTAGGCTGTGTAGTGGGATGGGTTGAGTTACAGTTACCTCAGTAGTGAGTTGTGTTGAGTTACACTTAACCCGGTGGTGCCTCAGTTCATAAATTCTGTGACATGGCTGAAGAAGTTGGAAATATAGCTACTTGCAGTAGTCAAATAAGGACACTGTGTGTGAAAATATAAAAATGTAAGAGATCTAACACAAATATTCTGAGTTATACGTAGGTGTTGAAACAAAAGTCTTATATATGTAATAATTTGAAATGTGATCATTATTGTAATAATTAATAATATAATAATCATGAGCGTGAGCGAATACTTTTGGCAATATAGAGTATAATATAATTAATATATTATTAATTATTACAATAATTATCACATTTCTGTCAGTTTTAAGAGAAGAGATACTCATAGCACACACACACACACACACACACACACACACACACACACACACACACACACACACTCACACACACACACACACACACACACACACACTCACACACACACACACACACACAAACACACACGCATACACTCTCTCACACACACACACACACACACACACAAGCCCAAAGGAAGAGTCAGGGGGACACGTGACACAAAAAGTTTTAATGAGAAAAGTCAGTGTCCATATCAGACAACATCCAAATACAAGATTCTCTGATTTAAATGTGCTGAATGGAAAATAACTTGAATGTCAAAGTGGTTGGGTCACAAGTCTATTGTTGGGAAGAGGGCTAGTCCCAGTCAGGTCAGACTGGTTGCCACACCTAGATCAGCCCCCTCTCATGAGATCAATCATCAAATCAGATCCAACTCACCTGACATCTAATTACTCCCAGCAGATCCCTGTCTCCCTATACCTCATACTGATCTCCCATAACCTCAATTCAAAGTATTGTCATACTCATGATGCATATTGAGTGATCTCCTGTATGATTTTCAGGTTAGCGATCTCTCCTATGGTCCTAGACCAAGGCTGCTTCCTGTTTCTTCTGTGCCTCCCAGACTCTGCATACCCGTGTTGAATTTAGACTGGACTTATGACAAACTGAGAAACATTTTCCCAGTTTAATGCTCTCAGCCTGATTTGTCTGCTTAGTGTTGTCATTAATAAATCCTCTCACAATTGGATCCTCTGCTATCTGAGTGTTGGTTATAGTTGCGTATAACAGCTATTGGAAGCTTGCATTGGCCCATTTAACAAACTGGGGTGATAATAAAATGTGTGAGGAACACATCGTTTGGTGTTTGGTCAGGAAGAAATCCATCATGTAGTGTGTCACAAAATCCCAGCAGGTATGTTAAGGCATTTTTAGTTATGTTACAGTGTTTAAAACAGTAACATTAAAAAATGTCAGTTAGTGAAACCTGATACTCAAGGACAAACACCTTAACTCACATATGTACAACTATAAGCCAATTCTCAGTTTCACATATTTTTAAAACAATACACAGTGTTTTGAAAAATTCTAAGCATGTCATTTCTTTGCCATTTCAAGGCGCTGCCTGTCAAGAAAAAACACGTGTAAACCCACTGATTAAACACAGCTTTCACGTGTTCACTTAGGCACTTAACTGTAAAACTCATCAATCACATGTTAGCACTTTAGAAAGCCACATGAGTGTACCAGTGTTCAATAAATATGAAGACAACGTAGTGACAACGAAGGTCATAGTGCATCAGCAACTTGGAAGAATGTCAGATCCTTTTGTCTCTAATTGTTTACTTCCTCTCAGAAATATTAAACCAGTAACCTGCACAGCATCATGGGCAAGTGCGAAAAAGGGAAAAAAAAGAAAAAAAGACATGTTCATGTTCATGTGGAACACAGGAAAACAGCACAATATGAGATGATTCGATATGAGATGATTCGAGACTTCTGCCTGAGTCATAGATATACTCCTAATCAGTGAGTATAGCACCTGAGCCTCTCAAGACCTGTTTACGAGAACAGGCATTTAGGACAAACCCCCAACTGTAGCATATGCTCATTGTGTCTGGAGGTCCCCAAGGATGAAGCTGCCATTGGCTCAAGTAAGAAGGCTCCACCCCTCCTGCCTCTATGTGTAATAAGTGAACAAGCTATTAACTTTGTGCAGTGGGCCAAGAGATTGAAAATACACTTGATTTGCTTTAAAGGAAGCCTTGATCTTAAAAAAAAAGCAAAAGCAAATGAAAAAACAGATTTTCTTCCTTTAAGTGAAAAGGATTGAAATATTATACTTCAAGAAGCTGGGAGTTGGATCTCAAAGGATAAGTTTTAAGGATCTACACTGGTATGGTTGTGGGGGATCTCATTCTTACCACAAAGAATCCCATACCACAAATAATCTGAATATTGGATCCTTTTTTAACACTTCACTACATGTATATTATTTCAAGGTTTTGATGCCTTCACTAAACTAAAATGTGTGAAATAGCAAACATAGAAGAAATAGCTGCATTCTGACTTTTGACTGGCACTAGATGTCAAACGAGAAATCAAGATCAGTGCTAAAGAGAATTAATCAGTCCAGGATTTAATTTTTTGTGGGATGTAGGACTGATGGTGGCAGTAGACATACCCCTGAAATCAAGCACAGACCAGCACTGGGACATTCAGCCATATCCAACACAAACAAGCCCCGGGAAAGCAGACATCAGTCTAACCAAGAACAGACTCGTCAATACCATCAAGTTCCCTACCACAACATATGGAGAGCTGGATGAATTTAATTGAAATATGCAAAAGGAGGTCAGGAATCATATAGGTTCACTTAGAATACATGGCGCATGCCTAAACCAAATAAAATTTAAATTTAAATAAAATATGCAAAATTCGCTAATGAGATACTTTTGACAAACAGGTCCAAGGCAGTCAGAAAAAACAGCACAGGAAACTGGAATGGCACTTCCTGGAGCCATCAAAGCAGCAGCTAACAAATAACTGAAAATCCACATATTACGTATATTTACTTACTTTAATGACTTTTGTATTGTAATTTTGTCAGTATTTTGACAATACTGTTTGTATTGTCATTGTTACCTCATTATTTCTTACAAAAAAGACTAGATCTACACTGTAGCCAACACTACACCCTCTTCTGGTATACTGACCAGTTTCATGTGCACTGGTCCAACTCTTCTTTCCTGGCCCAGTGCCCATGATAATTCGCTCCGACACACCCAGTATGTCCCATGATGCCCATGATGCTGTCCTACATTCAGACTGGAGGCATGTGATATGATACGGTGTTGAAGAAACACGGCATGCAGTGGCTGTAGCATTCGAAAGGAAGATACCAAAATACATAGACTTGGCTGAGGGGAGAGAACGTGAATGACAGGCGCATATAAGGCCAGCACAGACAGGTGCTAGGGGATTTGTTGCTAAGTCTGCAACATCCTTATTCATGGTTTTAGAGGCTGTAAGTATTGGTAAAGACGGAGGCCAGAATGTATCTCCTGAGTTAGGTAATGTTTCATAGTGTAGTAGAAATCTGGAGCAGCGTGGTGGGTAAATATAGGTGATTAGTGAGTACTGTTGGTGTAGTGTGTAAAGCCCATATGGAACTGATGGTAGTGAGTATGCATTAATGGTGTCACTGGGGCCTTACGCCTATATTGGTTCACATCTAAAGATGTTTTGTATTTACCCTTGGAGTGTGAGGGTGTGTCTGAGATACTCACTGTTGAACCATCTGTTGTGGGCTTCAGCAAAACATCAACGAAGGGAGGTTCGAACCTAATGACCCCTGTGAAGAGCTTGCGAGGTTGTGGTGTCAATCGTGCTGGGCTCAAGTAAAATGAAAATGGTTTGTCCTAGGAATTCGGTATTTGACCAAAGTATTTAACATCTTCTCCTGTGAATATTTACGACTGAGAAACATTTTCAAGAAAAGTGAAATGCAGCACTTTCTTTCAAATGTTTCTGGACACATAATGAATGTCACAAATTCTTATGAATCTTTAAAAGATTAAAGACATCTAAAATCTTAACTTGTTCCAAATTATATTATTATTATAAATTAATATATGTACAGTCCTTCTAAGTCTGAGATGCTGAAATCACATGAGACTAACATGGTTGTCAGGGTCTGATAAGGCAGATTTCCATACTGGGTGAGTTTTGTTTGTTAACTTCTGCTGAATCCCTTGAATTTCATATATATAAACCCAGGCTGAAGACTAACCCAGGTCCATCTTTTACTTAACCCCCCCCCCCCCAAAAGTTTATTTTCTAATCACTAATGTCTAATGAGCCTTGCTATGCACCATTTCAGAATCTATCAAACGTTTTCCCCAACATGTCTACTAACAAATAAAATGAACTAAAAGACATGTGCCCACCAGAAAAAGAGGCCTGTTTTTTGCTGAGCACAACTTTATGTTGGGTAATGTAGCTTCTGACATACCAGACATTCAACCCCAGAGAGATATTTGTCAGATATTTCTTTGCTAGCAAGAAAACTATGTGAACAAGATCACAGATTTCAGTGACATCTACACCAGTTTTCAGACAATGACATGTACAACCTTAAGAGGGATGGGACACAACTTGAAGCTGTAAAAAGATATATATATATATATATTTTTTTTTTTAATCCACAATTTTTAAAATGTACTTCCTCCAAATGTAACATGAAGCGGATCAGTCACTCTCTAGAAAAACACTGTAAATGAATATTTTGTGACGTGTGTGGACAGAAACAAGACACTGGCTCAAGAGTAACGGCAGCCTTCATGATGTACACGGATCGTTTACCTTTAAAACGAGAAATATGTCACCACCAAAATCGCGAAAAGCTGTCAGTACGACAGTATGTGTGCCTGACCTTTGTGCTACTGCTACGTTTTAAAGTCCTTTAAGTGACGAACAAGTGCTGTCGTCTGCATATTTCCAGGTTGTTCTGTGTCGCCACAGACATGATTGTAGGTGGTTTTGGGGTCAAAATCAAAGACTCTCTTTCCTCATGAATGCAGAATGAAAAGATTGAACCTGAGGTCCCAATCAAATACCTAGATTACCCATTACCTGAAACACCTACGACTACGCTAGTTTGAAATGTTCCTCATGTACAACGGCATCAAAAAATAAAACCCTGTTTGACACATATACATGTACTTCACATGGAATGAATGGCAAACAATAATACAGTAAAGACTTCAGAAGGGCACAACAGAATGAGCAAATGCGGAGTGTACAACACTGGCATACATGAGCCATTTTGTAAATGCATCTGTCAACACTTTGATTTGTGTCTTATATAAGATTCACTGTTTTACAGTTCCAAGACATAAAGTGTCACGCAACACACCAGAAAAATACTGTCACTTCATAGCACCTGAAGAGGCGTGTGGATTGCAAAATACTGCAATTCAAAAATGCTGTTGAACTCGTTGAATTTAATGAAGTATTTATCAAAGAGAAGTGATCTAGGACGTTCACTGCCTCCGCACAGGAGTACATGTTGGGGTTTTCTCACTGTACAGTGTAAACAGGGCACAACAGCATTTCAGGTCTGACCTAGCAAGGATCATGAGAGTCTGTTTACTAGGATTCAGAACACACCGTCCTTTAACGCATTCCTAATCAACTGTATGAAAAAGAACCACGGCATATCTCGCGGCATATCTGTGGACACAGTCAATTTATCCAGCCTCATCCAATATTTTCTTTTTTAACTCTTTAACTGCTAAAATGAACCAGGATCCACCACGTGGACGTGCAGCCGCTCACAGCGCACACACACTCCGACTCCAGTGGAGGCATCAGTACACTATTTTCCAGTGCGTAGGTTGTTCACACTCTTTCTCTGAGTCGCCACAAAAGCGGTTGTAGGTGGTTTTGGGGTCAAAACCCAAGATCTCTCTTTCCTCATGAATGCGGAATGAGAAGGTTGAAACTGAGGTACCAATGAAATACCTGGAGAATAACAAGGCAGCAGGCATTATCACAAAGCATTGCAGAACAATGATAATACGCCCGTACTATCGCCTACACTTATGTAAGTGGTATGTATTCTCACAGCATATGACAAAGTAGGCCATAGGTGACAGTGCTGTGGAACAAAGAGCATTTTTGTGTTACCATTGCTCATTAGCAGAGCCGCTAGCTTTTCCAGTTTTACATGGAAAGCAAGTAGTCTGACTTCTTAATGGTCCTGGCAATGACTTGCAGTTTTTTGAGTGACATTTGCTAATAGAATCAGACTACAAAAAAAATCAAACTACAAAAAAACAACTGTCCAACTATGTGTTTCCAGTTTTCACTCACCTATTATCAAGTATTTTTTTCTTTTGCACCATTTAAAGCAGAACTAATTATTTGCGTTTTTTTTATTACATCTGTAATAACCATCAACCTGATAAGCTTCCAAAGTTCCACCATGGAAAATCTAAACCAGTAAACAAAAATCTGTTGTGGCCACGTCACATGACTAAACTGGATAAACATAAGCACTTGAACATAATAATCTTGGTCATTTCATTCCATTATACGTCTCTGTTCATAAAATTCTGAAAAAGTCTATAAATAAAGACATTTAAATTAAAGAGTTTAGCCATAAAGAGAATCACAATAGGAAGGGATTATCAGTTGCCCTGGTGTGTTGACTCTTTGTAATGTCTGGTATACAATGGCTGGAAAAATGTGACCCTATGGAAGCATGTGACTTGTGCCTGGCTATAGCAGGTGTGGCAACATACCTCGCGTGGGTACAAATCCACTGATCTATGATGGCAACCCCACCATCTCTGAGGAGCTCCAGGTCCTCCCAGCTCGGCTCAAACCGCAGCATCTCTGGCAACATTTTCTTCAGCTTGGAAACCTCTGAGAGAATTGATATGACAAACAGTTATTGTTTGTGTAATTACTGGATTAATATTCTCTGTGAACCTCGGAGATGGTCGTGTGTGAAAATCCCAGCAGATCAGCGGATTCTGAAGCACTCAGACCAGCCTGTCTAGCACCACCAACCACGCCATGTTCAAAGTCACTTAAATCACTTTTCTCTCCCTTCCAGATGCTCAGTTTGAACTTCTGCTCTTCTTGACCATGTCTACATGTCTAAATCCACTGAGCTGCTGCTATGTGGTTGGATAATTAGTTATTTGCGTTAATGAGCAGTTGAACAGTTGTGCCTAATAAAGTTGACAGCATACGTATTACGTCAAATTTCTTTATATCAGTAAAGTGAGGGAAGTTCAGTTTTCCATGATATGGCCCTTTTAATTCAGAGCTAGTTCTATGAGTAGATGTATCGCCATTGACGACTGAGGCTTTATCTTGATAAAGGATTCCGACCTTTTCTTACTAATTAAAATAAAATGTGAAATATGTGAGACTTAATTAAAGTCAAAAGGCATCAGCACATTGAAAACACACGCTGACACCACAGATCTGTGGCGTGTGCTTTGTGTTCGTGAGCAGGAATGGAAAGTGGAAAGAGCAAAATAATAATAATAATTGTGCTCTTAACGGCTAGAGGTGTTTCCTGAATCTTGACCAATGCACCTTTAAAAGTGAACTCACAAATCCTGTCTACCTCTGTCGCCCTCTCCTGGACGGAGGCTGTACCTTCTTCTGCAGCATCAGTGGCAACAAAGACTTTCTCCAGCTTGTTCTTCTTCATGAGGCTACGGATCTTCTTCACCGCCCCCTTGAGGCTGGGCACGTCTTCTCGATGGCCCCAGATGAAGTCCTTTCTACGCAGGTGGACACCCAGGTATGGTCCTCCCTTGGCATTCCCGAGCTTGGTCTGCCATAGACAGGTCAATCAGGGGTAAGATCCTACTACACAAAGGCTGCCTTAAAGATGGAATGTGAAACGCTGTTTAACTAGTACAAGAAATTTATCAAACAAGCAGCCTTTTCTAAAGCTCCACTGATTTGGAACCCAATGGCCACCAGGCACCATTATAGCCACCAGTTTTACAGTTTTAACACAGCCGTAAACCAATTTTTTATTTTTTTTTATTTTTAAATATCATTTAATTTATCATCTTGATATCTGTCGCTATTATTTTGAGATTGTTCTTAGTTATTATCAATATTTTTTCCACCACCTAGTTTTTTAATTATTTACACGAAGACAACGTTCTGCTTGTTTTTAAAGGCTCTTTTTTATTAACATTAACTTCTTATACCATCCACTTTATTTCATTTGGCTTATATAAATTTTCCTGAAATGGCACTTGTTTTTGTGTTTAACTGATTTGCAAAATTCAAAACACTGTGGCATTTCAGATGCATGAATACGATTGCTATTGTTTTTCTTTTTGCTTGCATTATTAATAATTCTTTTTAAAAGTTAGATCCGTCATTTGGAGGCAGAACCCGTTGTCATTCACCCATAACAACAATTACAGCTTTGTCCCAGTGGTCGTTATCCTTGTTTCATTTCACAGTCTGTATATTTCACACTGTGGAACATGGTCACAACCCATTTGATTTCTACTCGACCCCGCAGACATGATACTGAACTACTTGCATACAAATGAGGTCAAGGAAACACTTCTCAGATGAGTCACAGTACTGCTCTAGTAGCACTTACTACAATCCACATGCCTGATGGTGTGGTCAGGAAGAACTGATCCTGAGTCAGCACGTCCCCCTGCCCCTGAGAGGGGTGTCCACGCTCACCCTCATACGTGTCCAGTCCTCGCTGAACGGGGTACCGTCCTGCTCGTCTGTGGAGTTCAGGTACTTGGCTCTGAACTGGTCAGCCACAATGCGCAAGTGCTTGGCGAATACCATGCTGCGCCGTGTCTGTGGGAGACGGCCATGACAGCAGCCGTTAAAAAGCCTGTTGGTGGTTGGACAGAGTCATTCTGCTCACTCCCTCCCTCTCTCTGTATGTACATATGTATGTGTGTATGTATGTACGGAGTGGGAGTGAATTTTAAGAGTATTAAATAGTCTAGTGCCTAACATAGCGTCAAACATACAGTTTGCAAGCCAGTCTGAAATGAAGTTATCCAGCTCTGAACTTACATCCCAGTAGTCTTTACCAGCGTAATGGTCATGAAGAACAGTCTCCGCCCTGTCCAGCATCGTGGAGCTGTGGAGAGACCGACGCGTACGCAGCGTTTCAGGAATTCAGCAATAAAGAAAGTAGACGTGAAGGAATGCGCTTGGTATCTGACGCACGTCACTCCGTATATCAACACGGTACTTTACAAATCCGTACATATTCAAACAAATCTGAGAACAACAGAAAACACTCCGATTGTGAACTTCTTAGTTTTGAACCAGATAGTGTCATTTGGCACCAACACTAACACTTTAAGGTCCACAATTGGCCACAGTTTGCGTACACCGTTAATATGGTGCTGGCTTTTCTTTTTGTGACTTACGTAGCTGTGATGTTTTTCTGTAAGAAGGGCGCTAAGATGGAGGCGTGGCCCTGAGCAGACAGGCAGGTCACATTAACAGCACGGGTCTCCTCATAACCCCAAAACCAGCCTCTATAGGGGGCAACGAAGAATACAAAGAGAGTACTGGAGAAGCTTTATTTACATTTAGCAAATACTGGCTGTCCAACTTTTTATACCAATAATAACATTTCTATGAGTACAATGTAAACAGAGGTCAAACTCAACACTGGGGTTCCATGTCTCTGCCGGTACCTGTAGTAGCCCTGCTTGTCTTTGGTGTACATGAGCCGATCGATACAGGGACGCTCATCCACCTTCTCCGCCCATCCCCCGTCATTCCAGCCCTCGGCGTAGTTCTGCAGCACCAGCACCTGGTCAATGAAGGGCCCACCAGATTCTAGAGCCACACGTTCATACACAGCACAGACATACACACACAGCAAGAAAGATCAACATCAGCGATCTACAAAATGAAACTGTACATGGGCAATGGGACCAAGAATTAAACCCTATTGCTCTGGGACGGGAATGAAGTGACAAAAAATGTCTTTTCTTCATCGTCTTTTTGTCACCGAGATTGTGGAAAACTTCGACACTCATGATCTTACCTGCAATAAACTCCTCATATTCGAGGACGGGCACGTTGGCCTGCAGGCTGGTCATGCTGAAGAAGGCGCCCCAGGGGATGCGCACTTGGTCAACGTCGGGACTCTGCCAGTGGTACATGCGGCCCCAGGGGGGCAGGACCAGAACCCAGTCCCCCTGCTTCCTCAGGGTCTTCACCAAGGACGCCATGCGGATGTACACGTCACGCCGCAGGTTGAAGCCCTCGGGAGGATTGACGTCATAAAGCAGGTAGCTACAAAGTAAAAGTGTAGCACCAACGTAACAGTCACTCCGCAGTAACCATAGGAGACTGAAACATCGGTTCAGTGGACTCATCGGGTGCACTCAAAGTCGGTAAACACACAGGTCAACGTTTCATGGAGAGCAAGCCAAAGTCCTCTCTAGGAAAATAGCCAAATAATTTCAGAATCATGGGTAAACAGGCTGGAAGCTATATTGCTAGCCATAGACTTAATTTACAGATTGAACGTAATATGCTAGTTGTTTTATGTTTTCCAGAGTCACACTGGAGATGTCCAAAAATATTGTTATCCAAAACTTAGCCGAAAAGTTCAATAACTGTGTAGCTGTACCTACCGTACATCTCGTGCTGTTGCTGCAACCGGTGATGATACCGAATTTCCAGCACGAAATGCATTTTGATTTGCTTGCTCTGAACCAGAACAAAATTCATATGTGAAGACAACTGCCAGCAATACAACATAAAAATAACAAACATGCAGAGGCAACACAGACACCGACGTGTTCCTCGGTCGCCCCATGTCCTTAAAGCCACGCACTTCCGGAAAGAGCAACGCGTTTATGGTTACCAAGCAACAACACCCCGCATTACGCCCTTTGATCATTTTTAGCATCCGTTTCCGCGTTGAATTCATGTAATTTCATTTTTGTGCTCTCTTTCAATGATCCGTATCAAACCTACGCGTTTGATAATAAAACAAAACCCTTGTCGTAACACGGAGTGAAAATCATGCAGCTAATCGCCTATAGACGGCAGTGTCGACAATAGATACCACGTCCGTCACAGTTCTGTCTTCTATGGCGCCTCCGCCGTGACGTCATAAATAAGGAAACCCCTATAGACGCTTCCGCTGCCCGGAGGACACTGGTTACTGCTGCGGAGCATTTAGAAGCTGCAAACAGCAATGTCTTTAACCATTTTTAAATCAGCACTGAAGTAAGTTATCTCCAGATGACGCCTTCCTATTTGTGAAAGCACTCGTTTGTTCTGCGCATTCGGTTAAGACGCGACAGCGAAAGTAATGTGCATTCCTGTTGTCTCATTTAGCCTGAGATCCGTCTGCAGGCTGCATAGAATACACGCACACATGGTAAGCCTGTGTCTGTACACAAACCCCACATCATAGACTGTTCAGTTTTCAGTTAAATGCGAATAGGGTTTGCAGAGAGAGTGGGATCGGGCTGTGTGTGTGTGTGTGTGTTTATGTGTGTGTGTGTGTGTGTGTTAAGTGCCACTGTGTTTTTTATACGCTTGGTCAGATGTCCGGTACCGCAGCCGCTGAGGTTCTATTGGAGAGAGTGAGGAACGCAGGCGTGATCACACTGAACAGACCCAAAGCCCTTAACGCGCTGAACCTCAACATGATTCGACACATTTACCCTCAGCTTAAGGTGAAGAAACACCTTTACCACCTTTACCTAGGTTTTCAGACATTAGGGAACAATACTTGTACCTCAAATATAACATTCATTTGTGTTATGTTGCATTCTTCTATATTATATGTACTTGCAAAAGAGCTATTGGAACGTTTTTTAAAGTTTTAGTCATGAAGTGAAAATAGGTGACTTATTAGATCCTTAAATTCTCTTTCTTTCTGGAACTTTCTAAGATGAGTGTATAAACACAGCTTCTGCAGCATTCTGTTTTAGTAAACAAACCACCGCTCAAGGACTTTACCTTAGACAGGTCACAACACGCATGTTCTATGTTTAAATTCTGGAAAAAATCAACAATTTTGATATAAAATTATTCTGGAAAGAAATCAACAATTTATTTATATTTAATTATTTTAATACATTTTTAAAACAGTGAGTACTTTATGTTTTTGTTTTGTTTTTGTGTAGAGGTGGGAGGAGGATTCGGAGACGGATATTGTAATCATTAAAGGTGTGGGAGTAAAGGCTTTCTGCGCTGGAGGGGACATAAGGGGTAAATCTGTTTACCCTCAGTGCTCAAGTTCCAAGTAAAAGCCTGCTTTATAAGACTGAGAAGCCCTAATCATCACATGGGGACTTGTTCAGCTCCATAATATGATTTATTATTATTATTATTACTATGTAATTCCTGGTTATTTCTCTTTGGCAACATAAAGCAGTTCTGGTGTATGTTTGGTTAACATGCGTGTTGCTACCTCCACTGAATGGAGTCCTTGTTTCCAGCCGTCACAGATGCTGGGAAATCCGGTGCCCCCTTAGCTCAGGACTTCTTCCGTGAGGAGTATATCCTGAACAACACCATAGGTATGTTCTTGCATTCTGTGGTCCTTGTCAGGGGCGGAGTTTGCATTTTCAGTGCATAGGAGCAAATGAGAACGCAGGGAGGGGCTACAAAAAATACATCCAGAACTATCAATGTGATCCCACACAAATAATAATGAGGGTATAAGAATGTGAATGTGTTTCATTTAATTTTGCTATTCAAACTAAAATTTGCTTAATGACCCGGGAAAATATGCTGGTGTATTTAGCCATAGCAGTGCAGCGCAGTGTTTGGAAGCAACATGTACACAGCCGTATGTGTTTTTAATGACGGAAAGTTTCATTGAGAAGGACCAGAAACTGAATAATTTATTAATTAAATGTCTAAATTAAAAAAAAAGTTAGCATTTTATAATGTACTGCTTTGTCCTCAGAAGATTTGCTCACAGGTGCATGGCACTCAATGAAGCTCTGCTGTAAATCACAGTTTAATCTACATTTTCGATTTTAGGCACTTATAAGAAACCTTATGTGGCTCTCGTTGATGGAATTACTATGGGGGGTGTAAGTATATTATATTTTTTGTACTTTTTCTGTTCTGTTTACATAATGTTGGACTGTGTTGCTATCTGTGGTGTCATGTGTAATCTCATGTCCCATGTTAGTTTATCTTACACATGTATACACACACACACATATTCTATGCAGCCTTGCTATGCAACCTTGCCCATAGTCGTGGCGAACCAATCAGAATTGGTAGGACAGTCGATAACATCAGATTTTGTGTTATACTACTTTTCCGCCTTTGGATGGCACCTAGTGCACAGTGTATAATTCCAGGCTGGCCTAAAGTGGGATTAGTGACTGGACTCAAGTGGTTTTCTAATCCCTTAAATGTCAGAGAAATTATGGAGAATGCGCCGACATCTTATGTGAATGGCTTGCTTTGTCCTATAATATAAAACTCACAGAGACATTAATGTGGACATCAGTTTTGATTCTTCAGATTTGTTATGTGCTAAAGACGTTATGGATGTCCACAGTTTTATTTAAAAAGTAGTAACATTTTAGGAAGTAACCTGTCGTCTCAGTTTAATTTATCGTCTAAGGAGATTTATCTCTACATACATGCTAGACCAGCACCATTTATGTAGTGGGTTATGGAAGCTGCTGATCCATTTTATCTTCCACCTGCGGTAATCAAGTTGCAGATGTAGAAGTGTAATTCATACTTTATGTAATACTTAGTTCATACTTAGTGTAACCTTAAACCTCTGTGTTCTTATTCATGTTTAGGCTTGTGGTTTCCGTTATGTGCCATGTTTTACTAACCCTCTTTAATCTCACATTTCAGGCCTACACCATGTAGGTGATCCAATAGGGGGCATCATTGAGCTTTTTCATTCAAACAACTCAGAATGTTATGAATTAGATGGTCCGTTTCCTCTGATTGGTCAGAATGCCATATGACATCAGCAGGACATGTTGCTGCCTGTTTTCTTCTCCTCCTCCCAACACCCCCACCACTCACACTCACACACACACATGCACGCGCACACACACACACACCTTCCAATCTTAGATTTATGCAGAATTTGAACGAATTACATTCCAACTCCAATTTTTCTTATCAGTATATTTGCTTTGTACATGAGAACAAGCATTATGCACAGTACATACAGCAATCGCCAACAAAACCATATAAGGCAACAAACGCAATTAGTGCAACACATGTAAACAATCAGGGGGTTAACGATAAATCCCAAAGTGTCCTCTTAAGCACATCCCACTATGACTCCAGCTCCAGCTAAGGAGAGGTAGTTCTGTCCCTGGCAAAGCAAACTGGGTTTTTATAGTCTGTGTTATCTGATGAGAGGGATGGTGGTGCCATGACGGCAGAAGAATGCTGCTCCACAGCTTGTGTTGGACTGATTCTCCGACTAATCCCCGTGCTGATGATCCTCACGAGGAACCAGCTCTGGGCTGTGTTGGGCTAGGTGGGGTTAGCTAGTCTGGGTCAAGTAAGCACCAGACTCGGCTCTTCCTGGTCAGGCTGGGGTGAGGATGGCTTGGCTCGGCCGACAGCTTGGCTCCTCTCGGCTGATTGTGAACATCGTGGGCATGGGAAGAGTGTGCAGCCAGGGCTTCTGCAGAGCGAAGGCTGAATCTTCTGCACGTCCACACACATCCACTCCAGAACATGCATATTCAGTCCCCATGTGCAATATCTAAATCACACTTTCTTAGGTTTGGGGTACATTTTTTTTTCTTTCAAAAGCTCATTGGATGACACTGGCATTACAAAATGTAAATTGCATGACTTTGACATGCACTAAATCATAAAGGCAGCATGAATTTCCTTAGTGGTCTGTTCTTTCACTCGTGGAAGAATATCAAGAATGCTCAAAATCGGTCTGTGGAGGCACCAGATCAGACAGCAGACTGTTGGAGTGTTAGCTAGAGGGTCTTGGAGGCTTCCTTTTGATCTCTTTGGCTTGTCTGTTAAAATGAGGGCTTGAGCTCCTCAGACACATAGCTCATGACCTCCTCCCAGTCAAGATCGCCTGTGCATACTTCTCGCATTGGTAAGATGGTCTTCTGGCCCAAGAATGGAGGAAAAATCATGATGTCACAGAATTTGGGCACTTTATGGGCCAAAAGACGGATGGGCAGAGATTTAAGACCAAACCCCATCGTATTGGAGCAAAAGTTTTGATGGAGTGTCTTGTTGTCACGGTGGAGTGGAATTTTCAATGCACTTTAAAGATGGACGACCGCGACAGAAGGAATGCACTTTTCTTCCTTTATTCTTGTTACATACAACGTAACACACATACACGACTCCACTGCTATGACTCAACAAAGACGAGCACGGGACACTGCGCAAGCACACATTAAATAGACAAACCACGCTAACCCCTCGTGATGACGAGACAAGCTACAGGTGCGACTCATGAACACACTCATCCCGACACACACACCCACGGACATACACATAAGGACATAGACGACATAAACACACGCCCACAGGGAGGGATCCGGGGCTGATCGTGACATAGCCCTCCCCCAAGGGGCTACTCCGCCCCGGAGTGCCCAGCGCAGTTGTGCTGCCACGGATCCACACCTATGGGTGGTCCCGTGTTCGCCGAGAACTCCGGCCTCCGGGCCTTGTCGCCCCCCGAGGGGGAGCAGCACAGCCGCGCGCCTCAGATCCACTTCCCTGGGAGGACAGGGGAAAACACGTTAGACTGGCACACAGGCACATTAATTAACACAGGCAACAGAGGGAAAAGGGGATTAGGTAGAAACACAGGGACTGACATAAACACAGGAATAGGGAGCAGGGACATTAGCTGAGCCGACTTTCCGGCCTGCAACCCCGCGACCATTGGGAGGTTCGGTCCAAACCCGCCTCCCGTCGCGGCTCCTGGGATCCCTCTCCCCACCTCTGGTGGAACGGGAGCTTGCGTCGGCTCTTGGGTCTGGGTGGCCCGACTCCTTCCCCTCCTGGGCTTACCCTGTGGCTGCCCAGGGGTTTTCGCCTTTCTGCTGGTCTTTACCGGCGATCTCTGACCAGCCTGAGGCTTGCGCCCTGGAGGTTTTACCTTCCGCGGCTTGGCGTTGACTGAACGCGCTGCCCAGCGGGTCGTGCGCCTCGAGGGTGTTGCCTTCCGTCGGGGCGGTACCTTCCCTCGCCGACCAGCGCGACTTGTACGCCCTGTGGCTCTGCGTCCGGCCTCCACCCCCTGCCAAGGGGAAACCTCCTCGGGCTCCTCCCCCCGGCTCCACTCGACCTCAGAGGAGCCATAGCTCCGCATACTGGCATCCTCCAGCGCTCTCTCCCACTGGCAGTCCATTGCCCGCTCCTCGCTGTGGTGAAGAGGCGCTTCTCTCCCAGGGCACGGACTCACTCGTGTCCATGGGAGCCTGTGGCGACAGCTGGCTGATCCGCCTACCCTCGACCCTGTATCTCACGGCCGAGTACTCAGGCACGGAGAAACTGTCCTCCTTCTGGTACTCAGTTTCTTCCGCGTATTCTGAGGGAGGGGGGCGATCTTCCTCGGTCCACTCACCCTCATACTCCCTGCGCGTACTCGGGGGGAGAAGGACTCTCATAACCTCCCTTCTGGTACTCTGTTTCTTCCGCGTATTCTGAGGGAGGAGGGCGATCTTCCTCGCTATACTCACCCTCGTACTCCTGCGCGTACTCGGAGGGAGAAGGACTGTCATAACCCCCCTTCTGGTACTCCGTGTCTTCCGCGTATTCTGAGGGGGGGAGACGATCGTCCGCGCTCCACTCACCCTCATACTCTGTCGCGTACTCGGAGGGAGGGAGGCTTTCCTCTTCACCCAGGTAGCGCACTGTGCTCTTAGAGCATACTGACGGAGGGGAGGCCTCGTCCTCCTCGTAGTCTGTCTCTCCGTCCTCGCTCTCCGGGGAGCGAGCTCTATCATCCGGAGGCAATCACGATCGCGGGTACCTCCTCTGCCCTGGAAACGGGGTCTTCCCTCGGCTGACGGGTTCGCTCCGCCCATGCTTCCTCCACGAGGTGGCGGTAGGCACTTACGGGTTGGCGGACACGGGCTTCCCAGGCGGCCTCCGTGAGTAGGCGGTAATAGCCTGCCAACCCCTCTTCTTCCGCCTCGAGGGGGTATTGCCGCAGATAGGCGGCTATTCTTTCCCCTCGCTCTTGTCCATTTCCAAGTCTGCGAGGAGGGGACTCGAGGAAGGCAGGGGACGGTCCCGGTTCGAGAGGGCATGCTGGTGCCCCCCTCTACGCGCCCCATGCGTGCTGGCTCTCCTTCCCTTCTCACGGTGTCCTGGCATCATGCGGCTCGTCTTTCTGTCACGGTGGAGTGGAATTTTCAATGCACTTTAAAGATGGACGACCGCGACAGAAGGAATGCACTTTTCTTCCTTTATTCTTGTTACATGCAACGTAACACACATACACGACTCCACTGCTATGACTCAACAAAGACGAGCACGGGACACTGCGCAAGCACACATTAAATAGACAAACCACGCTAACCCCTCGTGATGACTAGACAAGCTACAGGTGCGACTCATGAACACACTCATCCCGACACACACACCCACGGACATACACATAAGGACATAGACGACATAAACACACGCCCACAGGGAGGGATCCGGGGCTGATCGTGACACTTGTTAAAGGTGTATTGTGGTTGTCTGGGTGACCTGTAGCTCTGATGACCTCAATCATTTCAACACGAAGCTTTGATGACTAAAATAATCAGTGAAGAGCATATGTAATGTCCAATGCTTTTCTCCCTCTAAGAACAAGGATTTTCTGGAATGTAGTTACTGGCACTTTTGATGGAATTCTTGTGTATTTCTGAATTTATGTGCATGAGTGTGTTTGTGGTGCTGACATGATGTTTGGTAAAGAAATGAGGCTTGAGGCCTACAGGGACAGCTCCAGTCATCTGTGTGTTTGTGTTTTTATGTAATATTTGGACAGTGTGTGACTTCACTGTGTCTTATGGCTTTTGGCACATGCTGCATGCATGTGAGCTCAGTCTCTATGCATCAAGAAGCATGTGTTATGAATTGTAATTAGCGAACAAAACCATAAAGGAGGTGGCGTAAAGTTGGTCTAAATTCACACCGTAATAGTTCATAGACTTGATTTGTCTGCAAAAAGGTGCATAATTGCAACAAAAATGCTTGTTCTAGTACTTTGGGAATAATGGTCAGGTTCATAATTGTCCTGTAATTGAAAACCCATGGGGATTAAGACTAGGTTTGTGTCTTG
The DNA here is from genome assembly GCA_020368025.1 of Brachyhypopomus occidentalis. Taxonomy (NCBI): domain Eukaryota; kingdom Metazoa; phylum Chordata; class Actinopteri; order Gymnotiformes; family Hypopomidae; genus Brachyhypopomus; species Brachyhypopomus occidentalis. The sequence goes on from JAGXOD010000003.1 coordinate 1,063,845, forward strand.
GGTCTGCTTGGTAAGATAGGGGTCTGAGATTCTGGGCAACTTGGAATGTTACTTGCCTATATATTTATTGTGGGTTCAAGTTCAAGTTCCAAAAACCTGCACCTATCATGGGAAGGTTGATGATTAACAATGAAATTCTTGGCTACTCTCATACAGCTGTTTGCTTTACTTCATTTGACAGAACTCTAAATCCTGCCATTTTTGAGGAAATTTCCTCTTCGTGATGAAATCTTGCACGGGCTACAAACAGCTATCAGATGTGACTGCCCTTAACATATTTTTAAGAGAATGTACTTTCCACATCGGACTCCCCGATAAGAATCTTCCTCTTGCTGGGTGGTATTTTCCATCATGCTGTGTCGGGTCTGGCCATGTACGCCGAGCTTCCCTCCGTAGCTGCTGCCAAATATCTCTGAGAATTAATAAGGCCGTCAGATGTTGGAAATGTGTTGGCAGGATGCAGAGACATTTCTCACAACAAGAGAGACCTGCAAGAGGAAAACAATGTCGAATGCTGTGCCCTTTTGTACCTTTTGAGAAACTCAGGGACTTGCCAGAATGTGGCTGCTTTTTCATTAGTTAAGATGTCCAGCACTATTGCAACAGCTGCAACATCGCATAGATGTACGTCTGCTGTGCAGCACAGGAGACCTTTGCACCTAATTCAGCTCATGGAGGGAGCTGCACTTTAGCTGCAACGCCAAATCAGAAGCCTTCAGTGGGATCGGTTCATGTTTCGTGTTTGATGTGATCCAGTAGCTGGGCTTTGGACTCAGCTGTCAGCAGGGGTTATAACCCAGCTTGGTGTACAGTAGAGGAGTTTCACCAACCCTCATCCTGGACGTCTACCTTCCTGAAGGTTTTAATCTCCAAACCACCTAATCCAACGAATCTTGAACTGCAGACAATAATTAGTCTGGTGTGGCGTGTTGAAAACAGAACGGAACTGAACACTGTGATGTGTTAGATGCCCTGGTGCAGGACTGAGGACACTCGGGTAGAGCAGTCATTCAGCGTGACCCCAGTATACCTCACAGTCCATTTCAGTGCGTGATTCTGTCCTTTATGGGATTTGATTTAGGAGTAGAACCGAGCCAAGAATGAACATGAGTGTAGAAGGTTGGGTCTTACACACTCTTTACTGCTGTTTTGCCCTCTACTTCTTCAGTAAAGGATACACTGCCCCTAACTTGTTTCATTGGCTGCCTCTAAGTGTGGCTATGTGTGATTGGTCCTGGGTTCTTAATAATTGCTGCCTCTGTGGTTATTTATAAGGCTCGTGACTGTTGTTATTCTGCACAGACTCCGGTAATGTTCTCTGCCATGTGCAGGCGTAACAGCTCAATTATGCCAATTGGCCCATAACAGGGATGAGAGTTTGCTTGAGAAATGTCCAGGATATTTCCCTTCCTCCTTTGAGACCACTCTGTTTTTTTTTTGTTTTTTTTTATGAGTTCACATCCCAGTCTGTTTTTTATAGACAGGAGTTATAATTAGGCAGAATTTTTTTGTGGCTTCTTTTCATGCGGGCAGCACTGTTGCTCAGCACCGCTGTGGCCTTCTTGAGCAGCAGTGGGGTTCGTGTGCTTGTCTGCTCACGTTTATGGGCAGCACCTGGGATGGAGGGGAGAGGCCTGGTGCCCTGACTCTCCCCTGGACTGCCGGAGGAGCAGACTTGCCCCCTGCTGTAATGAAACACGGCCTGCTGCAGGCATCTCCCCTGGGGTTGGGTCGCTAATGGACCCACACAACTCCACCCAAGCTTTGGTGGGTGTGCAGAAGCCAAAACCGGCATCCGACTGTAGCACTCTTTTAACACAGAGGAGATGGTGCTGCTGCCCTGTGTCACAGGGGAATTCATTTCATAGTGTGTGTGTGTGTGTGTGTGTGGGCCTTCTTCTAAACCCTACAGATCAGTTCATACCTTGGAGAGAGCTCACAAATCTTGATCCGTCCACCACCGGATTCCCTGCTGTGTGTCTCATTTCATTTCCCTTTTGGCTACGTTTATGATTGTCAGGGAGGTGGCTAGGAGGCTTAGAACAGCACCTGACCCAGTCAGGGTACATGTAAAGTGGGGCATGTTCTTTGCCAGCTCATTACTCTGGTCCCGCGTACCCTACACTACCAGCGGAGACATGGTCAAGGGGCTGGCATACAGGAAGCAGAGATTGTCCCCACGTCACCATGGTAGCCTTCATTCACACTCCCGTCTTCATTTTCCCCTGCCGCCGACCCGACGATAGCTAAAAGCCGGTTCGCTGAGCCTTGTATGTCCCCGCATGTTGCTATGGCAACAGCGTTGACGGGGATGCAGGGTTTCCTCGGTGAAGCTAGGCGGTCTGACTGCGTGCACCTGCGGGAGGGGGATTCTTACTCGTTAACCTTAAATTCTTTCTTGTAAACACTCTCAAATTCCTCTCGATCATCCGCTCATGTGGCAGCGTGCTGTGGAGGACCAGTCACACACACACACACACACACACTTCCACGCTCTCTGCAGAAGGCAGCATCTCTAACCGGGCCTCAAACCCAGGTCCTACGGGCCCTGGACCCATACCCTGACCCCTGACCCAAACAGCCACAGCATCCATTCCACCTGGCTGAAGTGCCACAGGTCACCTCACCCTCTCTCCTTCAGGGAGGGACGGACTCTCATCACCACGTCTGCTCTCTCCGTTTCCCCGTCCGCCGCTTCTGCTCCGGCCTCTATTATTGACTTTCTCTCTCTCTCTCTCTCTCCCCCTCTCTCTCTCTCTCTCTCTCTTTCTCTCTCCCCCTCTCTCTCTCCCTCTCTATCTCCTTCTCTAGGGAGTTGGCCTCTCTGTTCATGGGCGGTTCCGTGTGGCTACAGAAAAGACCATGTTTGCTATGCCAGAGACTGCCATCGGTAAGAGCTACAGTTGTAACAGGTCCCAGACCAATGAAGAGCAGTGTCTTACGCTTACCATGTAACAGGTCTCAGACCAGTGAAGAGCAGTGTCTTACGCTTACCATGTAACAGGTCTCAGATCAGTGAAGAGCGGTGTCTTATGCTTACCATGTAACAGGTCCCAGACCAGTGAGAGCAGTCTTACGCTTACCATGTAACAGGTCTCAGGCCAGTGAACAGCAGTGTCTTACGCTTACCATGTAACAGGTCTCAGACCAGTGAAGAGTGGTGTCTTACGCTTACCATGTAACAGGTCTCAGACCAGTGAAGAGTGGTGTCTTACGCTTACCGTGTAACTCCAGAACCTGTCACCATTGGTGTCAGATTAATTTAATTGGCATTATTTTAAATGCACAGAAATAACAATAATAACTATTTTTATGTCATGGTTTTTCTTAGCTTTGCCATTATCTGCCTGGTGTCTCCTGCTTTGTTCAGATTAAGATTAGTCTTTTATGGCTAGTCTATAAATTGTAGCACCAGAAGGGAATCACTATTGGACATTCTATAGGATTTAGGCTTTAGGTCTGGGACGTTGGCGCTTACAGTTCTGCGACAAAGGCATATGTATGTAGCTGCCAGTGGAACTGACTCACTAAAGTGTAAAGCTGATGATGTCACTGCCTCTAACAGCAGCAGGAATCATGCAGTTCACAGAAGCCCTGAACGGTTCTGATTCAACCACGCGCGCTTCAGAATGTTACCTCACACCAGCGCAGCGCTCTGACACGTACCGCTGAACAACGCAGTGGGCAGCGTTGTACTGGAGACGGGAGAACTGGACGGGAGACAACGCCGAAGGCAAAACCTCCAAACTCTAACAGAAATGAGAAGCTGAAGACGGCAGCTGCAGAGGTCTAGCAGAGCACTGAAGAACCCTGGGTGAAGAACCCTGGGAGAACCACCGAAGAACCCTGGGAGATCCACTGAAGAACCCTGGGAGATCCACTGAGGAACCCTGGCAGCTGGGGAGATCTGTGCATCCCACTTAGCCGTTGATTTCAAAGGGTTTGCAAATGTATAAATCATGACTGCTGTGAGTTTATGAGCAGTTGGCCTGTTCCTTATATTCCTGCGACATGAATCAGGATTACTATAAATGTTACAAGGCCTTTATGGCACAGCTAGAATGTAGGTGAGAAACATTAAATGAAATCTGATATTCTGCACTTTCCCTCCTAGTCACTGTTTCATTTTAACTTTAGCTGCGGTAAAAACAATACGTCACTGCTCATTAACCAACTGATTAAGCCAAGCTAACCCTGTAATCATGAAACTGGACTGGACCTCAATCCCAGAGTAAAGTGTTAGTGTCTCTGCTTCAGCTGTGAACCCCCCCCCCCCCATCTCCTCTGGCCTGTGGAAGGAATGCACATGCCGCGTAGCCAATCAGTCCACCGTCCAAAAGTGTGGGAGGCGGGGCTCTATCGGAACGCGTTCCCAACCAATCCCATCGCAACCTACCCACCCCCACGCGTTTACACTTTGCGACCTTTTGGCTGGTGTCGGTTACGTGAAACCCTCAGTCCACAAGCCTTCCCGTGGCCTGGCGCTGCGCTGTGTCTCACCAGGCATAATGCTTCATTACGCTGTACCGTCATTCCTGGTTAATAGTATGATGGTACCATTGGTACAACAGTACTCAAAATGCTCCTCTTTTCTGATACACCCCTCAGGTAGTTTGGCTTCAGTTTGACAGGTTTGTCACTGACATCACAGGTGCTGAATGCTGCAGTGTGTAAACCACTGGACTCAGACACTTGGTGTGTAGCCTTTACATTATAGTCTGGACTGATTAATATGCAGAAATTTATCTTGGGACTGGCTTTTCCCTATTTCTAAAATGGCTACGTGTATCATTACCAAACACTGATATAAGAAAGCAGTATAAGGTCATCTAAATGTATTGAAGCGCATTATTAAAGAACTGTAGTTTCAAGTAACTACACTTTGACACTTTGATTACTAAATGTTCTGCTTTAATACTGTAATCTCACGTTTGTAGAGTAATATGTATATTGACTTCATTTCATAAACAAATGTTTTAATTCATTCATAAAGAAGTAAGCCATCCGATGTAGGCGTTTGGGAGCTGTGTGCTGCTGTGGTGTCTGCGTGCGGCCCCACGAGAACGGGTCGAGACACAGGCGAGCGGGTCGAGACACAGGCGAGCGGGTCGAGACACAGGCGAGCGGGTCGCTCATTCTGAAGTGGACCCCACATTCTCAGCGCTGCAAAAACAAGACCGTGGACAACACCGCTAGCTACGCTGGCTCTTGACACATCCCCACCGCGTGCAGGAAGTTCAGAGAAGACTTGTCTCTTTTCGTTCATCCAGGATCTGCGTCCGTGGCGTCTCTGCCTGGCGATGAGCTGTAGCTGAGTGCTCTAAATGCAACTCTGCTTCGAATGATGGCCAGTTGCATCACTTAGTGTTTGCTCGTTGTAGCCGCGTTTGGGTGAAGTGCAAACTAACACGCGTGCGGGCGTCTGCAGAGCTGCCCTGTCCGTGTCCAGCTCTGCGCCGTCCTGCTCTGTGGACAGACAGGGAAAGTACAGGTCCCTCTGACTTTTTAACGATCCTGTTCTTTAAGCACCTCCTGATTATCATTATTTCTGGAGCCACTCGGAGAGCTGTAGATGCCCTACTGTATTATTCATACGCCCTGATACCTCCCCAGTGGATGTAATGGGCATGCAGTAGAGTAGTCCTAGTATAAAAGCAAAAACGCTTGAGTTTGTATAGTAATCCCAGTGGATACGTTTTCATCTAAAATTTATACAAATGTAATTGGCCTCTTGTTGGATGAAAGTCATATAATTTTGATTGCTCTGTCATTTTATTGGAAAAAAAACTAAAGTGATTTTAAACTTCTAAGCTGAAACATTTTTGATAACATGTTCCTGTAACGTACCAAAATATTCCCCTTTCATACATTTTCTAACCACTCCAGTAATGCTTATTCAAATCTCTCTCCCTCTCTCTCTCCCTCTCTCTCTAATCTCTGTAACCTTGATGCAGTGGAAATCACATTCAGTATGATGAATGTGCTGTACTTCACCCATCTGCTGCTCCACACCCCCCCCCCCCCACACACCGCTACGGCTGGATTCTGATATCACATATATAGATATATAATTATATATATATATAATTATAAGGCCTTGCAGTGTTGCTGGCCAGGCGGAGCTGCGAGTGGGAGAGAGCTCCCTAAAGACAGCAGAGAGCAGCACAAAACCCTCCTGTTCAACATGCTGTGTGTGTGTGTGTGTGTGTGTGTGTGCGAGCGCACGCGTCTGTATGTGTACATCTGTACGTGTGTGTGTGTGCGCGCGCACGCGTCTGTATGTGTACATCTGTACGTGTGTGTGTGTGTGTGTGTGTGTGTGTGTGATGGGGACTCTCGAGGGCAGTAATCCCCTGATAAGAGGGTGTGTGGAAGGTCTGCCAGTAGCAGTAATCCGCTTTGTGTTCAGGCTTGGTGACTCGTGGACCTGCACCTCGTCGTCAGGACGATAGGAAGCTCAGGTGTCCTTCACTTCCTCGGCCCTGTGCTGGGGGTGGGACAGAGGTGGTCCGGGTTGGGGTAGATCTGTGTGCTTATGCCCTGCTGTCTCTGACCACCACCACCACCACACAGAGGGATGGCAGTAAACCACCCTCATCACCCAGAGGGGCGTGTTACTCCTGTCTCTGAAGTGTCGTGTCTATTATGTACCGTGATCAACAACATCTCAGGAGATGTCATAATGTGTATGAGGCAACATTACTCATTACACTTCTCCTGAGGTGCTCGTCAGACTCTCAGACAATATCCTCATCATCTCCCAGACCATCAGATCCCCTTGTGCTGTTCTTGGGAAAGCTGGTTACCTTCCTGTCCGCTTGAAAGGTGGACTGGTCTGTCCATCTGTGTTTCCGAGGGCAACAAAACCTCCCCCTTTGATCCTGAACGTCCCACCCAGGCTTAAAGGGTATTTGTGTCTTCATATTGTGCAGCACGCAGGCCGAAACATATCGCCAAATGGCATCTTTAATCTCCATTTATGGTATTGCATTTGCAGACTGGAATCAGGTCAGGCAGCCTAATGCTAATGCGCTAACAGTGTGAGGGAACCGATGCTGCTTTGTTGGCCACAGTTGCCTAAAAAGAGCAGCTCACTGTTGACCCATGAGGTCATAGCATTGTCCCGTACCATTGAACCATTTAATAGAGCCTGCTCTGTTTTTGTGTGCGCGTGGAAACTGCGCAATTGTCCTGCACACAGAGTAAGGGTCCCGAGACTGTAGCTCGAGCTGTTTATTAAGATTTCAGAACCGTCTTCATACGTGCGATTCTTGCACGAGCTCCATTTCAGATGCTGGCTGTTCAGCTAAACAGAGGTGGATTGTTGAATCGCATTGATCTGTAACTCTTTGCCTCCCACCAGAACCACACCGTGCCCAGTAGAGGAAACGTCTCTCGGTGTCAGTAGCAGGAGGGAGTTTTCGGACCTGCCTCATCACGGCCCCCCCCACCCCGCCTCTGCCTCCCGACCTGCTGAACGACTGATTCTGTTTACTGCAAACATAAAAATCAAGTGGACAAGAGCTGCCACAGGCCACAGCGTGTGTTACACTGGATAAATATTAGTATTAATAGAAACGGTCAATACAGGCGTAGCCTCAGATGGGGAATCTGGCTCTGCATGTGCAGGAGCATCAGCAGTGTGAGATGCAGCAACTGTGGGAATCTGATGATGTTTCAACAGCTTGAACAGGGTGTGAAAGGAGCGTGGAGGAGCGTGCGCCCGTGTCCGTGCTGACCTCAGCCATCCCTCCGTTGCAGGGCTCTTCCCTGATGTTGGAGGGGGCTTCTTCCTCCCGAGGCTGCAGGGGAAGATAGGACTCTTCCTGGCCCTGACGGGCTTCCGGCTGAAGGGGCGGGACGTGCAGAGAGTGGGCGTGGCCACACACTTTGTGCAGTCGGACAAGGTACCGTTTGATCGTGGGCTGCAAATAGGGCATTTCACCATGTACTCCTGAACTGGGTAGACCATGTTTTCAAAGGCATCCATGTCATCCATGTTTTGGCCTTTAATTACGTCGTGCTGGGCAGATGAGGGAACAGGATGGGCGGAGCTACTGAGTCAGCACTTTAGCCGGGCAGCATGGAGGGGACCAGTGTGGAGGGGACCACGGCGGGAAGCCGTGTGCTGGTGCCAAACCATGTGACCTGTGTGGCAGTAGCATTGCTGACGGCTTGGCAGTGCCAGGGAGAAAGAGTGGGCACTACAGAACAACACCCCCCCATCCCTCCATGACCCAAGGACAGGCACACTGCAGGAGGGGGACGTTCAGGAGATAAAAATACCAGCTCAGGGTTCAGAGAGGTTGGGGTGGGGTTTGTTGTCCTGAATAATACAACATCAGGGGTGAGATTAAACGGTGTAGTTCACACCACTGCATTAAGGTTGAAGCAACCTCGTTCTCTCTCTCTCTCTGCCTTCTGAAAACGAGCCTGTGTCCTTAGCACACGCTCCTCTGACGGCCTGGCGGTGCCTTGTTCCTTCACGTAAACATCAGCAAAGTTTGGCGCCGTTTGTTTCCGGGGGGGGAGGACGGGGCGCTGAACTCCTGTTCTCTGCTCGCAGATCCCTGCCCTTGAGAACGACCTGGTGGACCTGACGTCTCCTTCCGTCAGAGACGTGGCGGATCTCCTGGACGCCTACCAGGAGCAGGTAGACGACGGCAGGGGCTGGCGTTGGTTTGTTTCCCAAACAGGTCACGTGCGCCCTGCTCGTTTCGCCACATGCATGCTCACGCCCACGTGTTACACAGGGCTGTAGGGAGAACGTTTCTCGTGCTGCATTCAGTGAGAACTCGCTGCATTCGTTTTATGGATCCTTAGTACTGAGCAGTTTTGTGTGTGTGTGTGTTGTGGGGGAGGGGCGGGGCGCTTTAGCTAATGCAAGCCTTAAAGTGCTGCTCTCTGTTGTATGTGGTGTGTTTCATCAAGAGTCTTGGGAATAATCTGTGGTGAGTTTGTGGTTAGTGCCATAAATCTGTGCTTTCGTGGCGGACTGGGAGTGCCCAAGCGGGGATTAGTCTCCCTCGGGATGGTCCCGCGTCTCGTGGCTATCCAGGATCTCTTAGCTTATGTGAGCATCTCCATCACCTCCGAGCCCCTGCGACTTCTAACATAAGACACGTATTGTGCTTCAAGCAGCCGACCTCTATCCTGCCTCTACACTGGGTGCTAATTGGAAGTGTGTGTGTGTGTGTGTGTGTCAGAGACTTTGGCTTTAATTGACACTTGTGTCTCCAGAGCACCCTGGATGCAGAGAAGCCGTTTGTTCTACAGCAGCACACACAAGACATCGACAGGTAAAGTTAAACCTTCTCTCCCAACCTCAGATCTCCTGCACTCCTGTTGGAGTCTCTTCCTTTAGGTCTCATGTCGCCGCACAGAAATAGAGTGAAACCAAAGAGCACCTTTAGATCCTGTAAAACGATCCACACTGGAAGCTAAGAGAGGTGGCACTCAGCACTGCGTAACGCAAACACAGGTTTTCAGCCATGGAGAGCTGCTTCGCTTCCCTGCTAGAGTTCTGCAGTGCCGTATGCCACTTGTTAACCGGCTGTGTGTGTTTTCGTCCCTGCACACTGAGCCTCTCTGGTGTGGGCCGACACAGGGCAGGTCTGCTGGACACAGCGGTGTGTGTTGAGAAGGCTACAGCCTTCCGGAGTGTTGATCACCTGAAGGGACAGTACCAGGGTGGTGTCGGTCAACACCACCCTCTAAACCTGCTTCAGAGCGCAGGGTCTGCACACTTACTAAAGACGCCCATACACACAAACCCACACACACACAAGCACAGTCTCGCCAGGATTCTTAGCAGCTGGATTCGTAAAGAGAGAAGTTGAAAGTAAGACGCTTCATAGGACTTGTTTAAGTCATAAAGCGGATATATATATATATATATATATATATATATATATATATATATATATATAGAGAGAGAGAGAGAGAGAGAGAGAGACAGACAGACAGACAGCAACACAGCATCTGGGCTTTGGCTCTGGACCCCAGGGGACATGAGCATCTAGCAGAACACACGATCAGTGCGCAACACACCTGATCCCACACACCTGTCTTCACTCCAACCCCCGCTGCATCTGAGCGCTCTATACAAATGATGCATTGTGGAATCGCTGTGCCTTGCATGTGTGATGACAGATTCAGCCTGACATCCCCTCCATGAGCAGAGATTAAACGAAACCCTTCCAACTGCAGCATTCATGTGTGTGCTGCCTCTCCGTGGCAGAGCCGACTGTCTGATCGTGTGTGTGTGTGTGTGTGTGTGTGTGTATGTGTGTGTGGTTTGTTGCTTCTCTCTGTATGTCACGCAGGCTCTTTGAAGCTCGCTGTGTGGAGGAGATCCTGGAGAACTTGCAGAAGGATGGCTCTGCGTTTGCCCAGAAGCAGGCAGAGGTAAGAGCTCATGGACTCTCCGTCCTGGTCACAACAGCACACACCCCAACACCAGTGTGTGTGTGTGTGTGTGTGTGTTAAAAGAATTAGGATTTTCCATAAACAACACTCATTGTAAGATTTTCAAAGGCCTCTTTAATATTTCAAGAACTTTTTTCACCCACTTATTTGTGGGTCTTCTGGCAAATGGGTTTTGATGGTGTTCAGATTCCAGGCAGCTGCATCAAGCCAGATCTCTCTGGTTCCGGTCCGGGCGACATTCATACACAAACGCACGGTCGACCACGGCCGTTTCAGTAGATGCCAGTATCATGTCCAGCCCTGGGGATGTGCTGAAGTGAAGATGAATGTGATGTGTGTAGGCGCCTGTGAGCAGTGTCTCTGGGACGTCTTCGTCCGTCCCATTATGGGACTGGTGGCTGCACACGAGCCTGTAATGGAGTCGGGCCTTTTCTCCGTCCTTAGGAAATGACATCTGTCTCCCACTGCAGCAGAAGGGGGAAATGATGATGGCGATCGGCGTATTGGAACTGGGCCATGTGGCACATTCAGCTCATATCGTGCACTGACCCCAGCGTGCGACCTCTGACCTTCTCGCTATGGTTCGGCCCTGTTTTAGCCGCCGCTACACCGTCGCCCCTCCGTTAGCGTGCATCACTGGAAACTGGAGCTTGATTTGAGTGTGCGAATAAGCACTTAGGCTAACGACCCAGTTGTTTACTGTGTTGACATGTGGATTTCGATGCGTTTGTTGAAGACCACGCCCTCGTTAAGAGCAATACCCACGGACTCCGCCTGACTCCCAGTGCATCTGTCGCACATGCTCGCCAAACTGCCCAAGAGGCTTCAGCGTGTGACGTCACACTGCGTCCACTAAGACATTCGTCTTGATGTGTCCGTCTGGCTGTAGGTTTTGTCAAAGATGTCCCCGACCTCGCTGAAGCTGACCTTCCGACAGCTGCAGGAGGGGGCTGGTCTTAGCCTCCAGGAGGTGTTGGTGATGGAGTACAGGCTGTGTCAGGCCTGCATGGTACGGCTCCACCTTCTTCCGTCTTCTTGCGCAACACTCTCCTACTCTTGTCTTGGTCTGGACTTTGTCATCTAGCGGTGAACCTGTTCCATGACCCTCTCAGCTGCTGTTTGGTGTAGGAAAACATTTGTGTCATGTGGTGTTGTTTGTTTTGTAGAGAGGCCATGACTTCTACGAAGGAGTAAGGGCAGGTGAGAAACGCTTTTGATTTTTACTCTACAGCGAATCAAATGCAGGAACTCGAGGGCACAGATACTTTCATGATGCATTTTATTTTATGACTCCATCCTAAATCAAACCAGCATTAAGCTCTTTCCTCCTATGATCTGCTTACAGTGTTAATTGATAAGGACCAGAGTCCCAAGTGGAAACCCTCAACTCTCGCCGACGTGACCGAGCAGTACGTGGATGAATGCTTCAGATCGCTGGGAGACAAAGATCTCAAACTCTGAACACCCCTCCAGAGATTTAAAAACGGTCCTATGCTCTCTAACACAGCAGGGTTCTGGAGTGTTTTTTTTTTCCTTTGCAAAGTAGAAGCTGATATATGCTATAAAGGCACACAAACGGTGTAACCCAAACTCTCCTCTGAGACGCACAACAGCTCTGCTGATTTCAGTGAAATAAACCATGCTGAATTCTACAAAGTGCAGTGACTTTTCTGCACTGTTTCATCTCTCCTGGATGGTTCGTACACACTGGGCTAGGCTGAGGTGTTTATCTAGTGGGAAGTAGAGAAACACTGTTCATTTCTTCGTACGGTCCCTTAACCAGGCAGAGGTGGGTCATTAAGCCCTGATTCAGGGTCGTTCTCCACAATCCAAATGTTTTTTATCTGTGGTTAAAAAACAACAACCCGGTCTGATGTTCATCTAAACAAGCGCGGCCTGCCATAACGCTGGGGTGTGGCGCCCGTGTCTGTTCCCACAGTGCAACAGGGCATCGTGGCCCAGGCTGCTCCATGATCACGGTGCCAAACCTTCGCCCCCTTCGCCCTGACTGACTCACTGTCCCACGAGCCCGACCGACAGACGTGGGCGGCAGATCCATCAGAGAGGCTGCTCCTTCGCTCTTTGTAACTGTCCTGTCATCCTTTAACATTCGTGACATTCAAACTTTCCGCTCGCTATTCTTCATAGCGTTTTTCCCCCCATCTAAATATAAAGCCTCCCTGGGTTAAAATGTCATTTATTAGTATTTTATTAGTAATAGATTATTACTGAACATCCATCTGCATTATTTATGACAGTTAGTGTGATTAAATGGTTTTAATAGAACCCTTAAACAATGTTATTGAGTTTGTCAGATCACGCTGTCATTACCCAAATAAATAAAAAGTGTGTAATGTTTTAATGACTTGTTTTTTTAGATATCATATGGTTCTTATATTTAATGCTTTTAATGTAATATTTTAGGTGTTTTCGTGTGATGTATGATGGTTATCCTTTGATAATCTTTATTGGCATCTTTTGAGTTTGTTATTATTATTATTTTGCCTCCAGAAATCCTGCTCATGGATTCATCTGCACTCGATTATGCTTTAGCCAAATGAGATGTTAATCTAATGACCGTGGCCTGTTCACCAGCTAATGCAAGAAACTCAGGGAGCGGCCCCATAACGACCAGGGCCATGCGTGGAATTGGCCAGTTTCTATTCATCTCTAGCAGAGTCTCCCTTCATTACATTGTGCTCCTGTCGAGCAGTCAGGGTCAGGTGCGTCTTTCTTGCTGCTACTGTATATAGTGCAGCTGAATCACCTTGTGACTGATGGCAGGAACCAACAAAACAAGTAATAAAACGCAGACAGCCCGCAGGTTTTCATTTATTAGCGTTTCTGCGCTGGTCTGTACAGAGGCGGGGCAGAGGGGCAGAGGGGCAGAGCCAGCGCTGTCTGCAGCCGCCGTGTTTGGTGCCGTGAACTGCAGCACCAGCGTCCTGACAGAAACAGACATTTTGGCTTCCGTGAGACCAACTCGCTGTAGCACCTTGGGGGGGGGCATTGGGTGATCTTATTGGACAGCTGTTACCTGGTAATGCGTCTGAAAAGCATGGGAAGCAAAACAGTCCCTCCACAACCGCAAACTCCCGAACCTGAAGCGCTCTGATTCTCGTCTCCCTGTTAAGGTTAATGTGGCAGCTGCTGTCCGAGTGGAAGTCCTGCCGATGAGCAGAGCGAGGCGGAGCTGGTGCGCTGCTCGGGGCCGGAGCCCTGCGTCTCGGCTCTGCTGGCCGACGCGTGGACTGGGAGCGTCTCTTACATGCAGCGCATTGAATCTGCTGCTTCTCTGCTCTCGTGTTCAAAGGCTTCGAATTGACATCTTATCACATTGCTACTGCAATCGCAGGCAGGCTGGCCTTGTTATTATGACATTAAGTAGATGTGATCCTGCATAAATATTTAAATATCCGGATGATTCTGCAGAAAATCTGGTGCAAATTCCAGCTCAAATCCCAGCCCAAATCCCAGCCCAAATCCTAGCCCAAATCCCAGCCCAAATCCAAGCCCAAATCCTAGCCCTCCATCCATTTAAAACACTTGTGGTTCAAGTAGACATCATTTGGCTTTAAAGGGATATTTGTAACATTACATCTGTGTGGTATATTTACTTATTTACTGCAAAATCTATGAGGCCACCTGCAAGGCACCTAAAAAAACACACAAATAAAAAAGATCAAAGCCTAGAAAGACACCTGTGCTCATCATCACGGGCACTGGCTCCTTATGGTCCCGTTACGATGCTTTTCAGCTCGTCTCCTGGTAATCTGGCAGTCTGTACAGCAGACGCTAGTGGAAGGTGGCGTGAGTCCCTGTCAGCTACCTAGATGCAGCTACCGATTCGACTGTCTTCTGAGCTTATTACCTTATGGCACAGGTTGGAGTCTGTACCTAATGGCTTGGATTTGTGACTCTGGAGAGCCTGTAGGTGGGGCAGTGTGGTCCTCTCTTAGGAGACTCTAGTCTGGTCTCCTTGATGCTGAATCCCAGTGCTGATATGGAGACTGTGGAGCAAACCTCAGGATGGGAAACACGAAGCTGCATGATTACTGAAAACCCACAACCCCAGTGCTAATGCTCCAACACCACAGCAATGACTGTGTGTGTGTGTCCGTGCACGCACATGCACGTGTGTACTCTGATCAAAGAGACTAAATAAGGCCTATGTATAGTGTCCATGGGAGCAGCATAATTCTGGCCTCTGGATGTTTGCCCTGACGTGCCGTTTAAAACCCCTGGATATGACACGCAGTACTGAAACGGGAGGCCTACTCATGCTTTCATCTCAGGACTCCTTTTTTTTTATGTGAAGTCACATACTGATTCATTTTCTGTTTTACTGAACGCTGACCAAGCCAGCAATAACTCCACAGTGCGATTTGCACAGACAGACAGACGTATGATTGTTTACACAACGGTGTCCAAACAACATGTCTTCCCGCGGTCACAAGCTGCGTTGTGTTTACGCTCTCTGCCTTCCCCCCCTCCGTGCACGGCAGTGACCCCAAGCGATGGTCCCCCCCCCCCCCCCCCCCCCAATGGCCGGGGCTTCACGGCAAGTCACACTCGATGTAGGGGATGTCGCTATAGCGACTGTCCACTTCCGCCCACTGCTGCACGGCCCGTGCCACGATTTCCTCCGACAGGCGCTGGGCGTAGTCCAGCAACATGGGGCTGACCCGCGAAGGAGCCTCCGCCGGGCCCACTTCAACGTAGACCAGCACCACCTTCTCACCGCACTTCCTCCCCGGCCTTCCATCCATCCTCTCCGTGGAGGTGGAGCTCTGGACTGTGTCGCTGTGCCTCGATTTGACGCATCCCATTATATAAATAATGTAGCATTGACCTGAGGGCACAGGCTGGGTGGTGGGGGGTGTGGGGAGGTGGGAATTGTAGTCCTTCGCCTGCCGCTGGGAGGGGGGCCACTGTGTAGAGTGCAGTCAGGTGTCGCGTCTCATAGGCGAATGTTCATCCGGACTGATGGGTTGTGGGAAGGGTCCAGAAGAAGACCAATAATACGATGCTCACTCATAGAAGTCTTCTGCCATCCCTGCTGGAGGAGGACAGTTTCAGTGTGTGTGTGTGTGGTTTTTTTTAAGAAATCTCTAACTGATTTAAAAGAAAAATGCAATGTCCCTCTTTGAGGTCCATTAGTTACAAGTTTAAATGATGCCCTTGCTGCAACGAATACAGTGTTACATTTTATCAGAATATAACAGTCACAAAAGACAAGATAAAAGTATGTGCTTGGTCCTTCCTACATAGGTACATAATCCTCTTAGAGATATACAGTACATGTATACTGTATTACTAAATGTACAACTTACAACTACAAGTACGAGTTGATTTCTCCAGTGATATAAAGTTCATCCCATCCATGTTGTACTCAAACCAGTGTTCACTGTAAGCACTGTCCCTTGCCATGTTTCTGATGGACCTAATTGGTTTAGGATCTTTGATTAACAGTCAGCCCTGTCTACAGTTCCACCACAGCATTACCTAACAAATGCCAGCAAACTACAGCACTGGCATTGAACATTGTGTCCCTGCTGAATGTCCAGCTAAACAATGAAACATAAATCCCAATCTCTCTGTAACTACACATTTCAATTTGCCCTGGTATTACTTGCATGTACAACACAACAGCAGAGAGCTGCTTTCACAAGCATCTAATCCATACCAGTTCTGAAAATCCTGAAACTCAGCGAACAGTTGACTGTCTTAAATTTCAGCGGACATGTGTGTGTCTATTTCTATCGGCTGTTACACAGCCTGCAGGCGGCTCCAAGCATGCGAACGACGCGCCCGTCTAACGTAGAGCGCGCTGAACGTTTACAGAGATTTCTTGATCAATGCAGATCCTAACGCCGGTTTATTTACGTCACGTTCAGCGCAACGGTACACGTTTCATGTTTGCCAGTTTAACAGGTGCGAACAGCTAACGATTATCCGAATTCTGTCATGCAGACTACCTTTTTCAAATGGATTAATGGTCGTTACGATAATTAATATAATAACTTTAAATGTGTATCAGAAAGAATGTTTGGTCTGTCGTTCATTTCACAAACTGCGCGGATTGGAGCACGTGTGATAAGAGCTTCAAGGTCAAAACTAAACCAAAATATTCCGAATTATGGAATGATATATATTCATATTCGTATCCTGATCGGGCCAAAGCATTTTTCCCCCTGCGAATACAACTGTATTTTACCAGAGGCAAGATTAGTTAAGCTACTGCAAATCTCTGAAATGACACGAGCTAGAGAGTACATACCTCTTTACATAAGTGAGAGTATGCTGTAGGCAAGATTTCAAAAATAAATAAATAAAACCACGTCCCCGCCTTATCCGGCAGCGTGTTATAAACACTTATTACAGGAAAGATAGCTCATTGAATAAATACCATCATTTGCATCCTCTTGTCCAGTCTCGTTCGCCAGACAGAGACCAAAGATATTAGGAAAGTTACTGTATAAACTCAGGGTTGGTTGGAATCACTTAACGGAGGCGGTAAACTGAGCGCGATTAGAGTGTCCAAAGTTCACGTTGGTACGCTGCCGTCCAAGCATCCTTTAGATGATAACGTTTCGGTTTCATTCCAGGGAACACATTTCGTGTGAGCTCTCGCGCGTAGGGCAGCCCGTGATAGACTGTGCAGTGTCCCTTCGGTCGATCCGTGAAGACACTGGCCTTATGTTCACCGTAACTTCATTTACATGTGCTCTTCGGGGGTGTAGCACGCACCATTAATTATTGCACAAATATTTGCTAGACGCGGTGAAAACTAGGTTATCGCAGTGTTCATGGTCATCGGACGCGAAGGTAGACCTTTACTTAAACAGCTCGATGTCGCCACCTGGAGGAGTGACTGTGTTTCTTTGCAATGAAAGCGCGTTTCTCTCAAAAATTTCACGAACAGAAAATGGTTTTGTTGAAACGTTCAGCGTGGTGTTCATTGACCGTTGTATAGACTGATACGTGTAGTTGCGAGTTTTATAACTCTTTAGTATAGAGCAAACCCCTTATGTGTACATATCACACGTACTGTGTACCTAAGGCGTTGATGCAAAGCTGGTTTTACTGTGTAGCCTTGCAGATGTTAACCCATAGGTTAATGTAGGTGTGTGTGCGTGTGTGTGTGTGTGTGATGACCACCAGATGCCGCTATGTGAATTCTCTCAGGTTCAAGATATTGGCTCAGCTGCGCTCTTTCTCACCATGTTTGAAGAATATTGAAAGACGAATGTGTTCTAGGTAAAGGTCACCATACAGATAGTATCATATAGAACTGAGTTGTTGCTTGGTCTGGTGGCCTTTTATGCAGTTTGGTGGGTGAGAAATGTCAGATAACACATTTAAGTTCGCAGGTTGCGCGCTGTAAGGCCTTAGTAACAGTAGTACAGGCGGTTACAGGCCAGCACTGAATTCCTAATTGCTTGACCTTTGACTGCTAGTTTGAGATGTTGATTGAAAGAAATGTCAGACAATTAGAAAAAAAGGTCAATCTCTCTCGTCTTTTGCAAAAGGTTATTTACCTTTCCTTAATGAAAAATTACATGAAATCCCAGATGAGGGGCAGCCGGACGCCTTGGTGACGGATTTGAACAGTAGATGGCAGTCTGCTCCGCGTTATAAAAGGTTGTAATACAATCATTGCAAAACAGTCCTATAACCCTTTCTGGTGTGTGGCATGGCATTGCCTTCGGTATACTCACAACAAAGAATCTCGAAAGGTTCTGAAATACATTCAAAACAGTATATGAACGTTATCTCAAGTTTTTTACGTAAATGATAGGTTAACATAAACTCCACAGAGAAGATTTCATTTTTTACTGTATACGGCTACGTTTTCTGAATTGAAAGGAATCATACATATCAATTCATTGAAAAGAATTAAAAGAATGAGACAGGACGATATAAGATGGTACATCCATCATTTGCCACTGTAGACGTACAAATATTGGATGGTGACTAATGTATAATAAAATGTTGAAATAAATTCGCGATTTAAAACACGTGTTCTTCGAGTACTATAATATGAATATTTCAACAGTGAAACACTGGAGTTGTGCCTCTTTAAGGTTTCAACCAGAAAAGAAGTCCTGGTCTGTCCATTAGATTTATTGTTGCTAGGCCAGCCAATCATAGAATTCGACGACAACGCCTAATAGAGTGTCAGAATTTGCAGTATAAAAAGGGTTGCCGAATTTAAGCATGACATCTACCTGTCTGGTCCAGGGGCGGCTCGTTATTGCTGTAAACATCATAAATCGAAACCTGACGTAATTGTCACGCCTTAGAACATGCATTTAACGCAGTTTTTAATTTCTCTGAGTTGTGTAGTTGCATGCGGTACAATGGATCAGAGTGATATAACAGCGCACCAGCCGCCTTCCACGGGCACGGCGGAGAGCGAGGCGCAGTGTCCAACATGTGAGTTCAGGCAACACAGCAAGATGATGAGACTGCATGCAATCAAATCACAAATTCTCAGCAAACTTCGGCTCAAACAAGCTCCCAATATTAGCCGAGAGGTTGTCAAACAGCTGTTACCTAAAGCACCTCCTTTGCAACAACTTCTTGACCAGTACGACGTCCTTGGTGATGACAGTAAGGATGGAATTATAGAAGAAGATGATGACGACCTTGCCACGACGGAAACAGTCATGACAATGGCCAGCGAACGTAAGTGGCGTTTTCGCGGCTACCTCTCTACATGATCTCGACTCGAAACTGCACAGCGCATCGGTGACAGTAGTTTCCCCGAGAAGCGCATTTCAGCCGTGGCCCGGACATTACACAACACGTAACTACAACCACAAGATTACAACAATGTGCAAAAATCTCGATTTCGTTTGTACTGAATTTTTTTAGGCGAGTCTATAAAGTTGATCGTGCTCTCCTCAGCAATGGAAGTTTTACGCACGTTAACCCAAGAGCATAAACGCGCGCGAGCAGTCCAAATAAGAGTGTTTTTTGTGCAACGTGCTCTACGGAGGGCTGTGGCCAACACGGAAAGCAAAAATATACAATATTCATTGCTTAAATGTGTCAGTTAATACGCGTAAAATAACTAGCTTTATGATGTGCTTAGCCATTTTCTAAATATTTACAGTAAAAACGGTTTGCGAAACGGCGTATCTTAGATTTAATACAGAGCAGGTAATTAAAACAATGTCTACAATTTACAATTTAATGTTTCTGTGAAATGTCTAAAATTATGGATCACAAATTTGAGTTATTTCCGTAATAATTCTCTCTCTCTCTCTCCATCTCTCTCTCCCTCCCTCAGCTGATCCTATCGTACAAGTAGATCGAAAGCCGAAGTGTTGTTTTTTCTCCTTCACGCCGAAGATCCAAGCGAACCGCGTCGTACGCGCGCAGCTCTGGGTGCATGTGCGACCAGCAGAAGAGCCAACCACCGTTTTCTTACAGATATCGCGATTGATCCCAGTTACAGACGGAAGAAGACACGTAAGAATAAGATCTTTGAAGATCGACGTAAATGCAGGGGTCAGATCTTGGCAAAGCATTGACGTGAAGCAGGTGCTCGCGGTTTGGCTAAGACAGCCCGAGACGAATAGGGGGATCGAGATTAACGCTTACGACGCTAAAGGAAACGACCTGGCTGTTACCACAGCAGAAGCCGGCGAAGAGGGACTGGTAAGTTGCTTTAGTTTCCCCAAAGTACAATTAGAATTGACAACAAATTAAGCATTGGCAATGTATGAACAGTCCCTGCAGTTCTGCTTTTTAAAAAGATTTAGTTTATTCAGCCTTAAAGGTATGACAGTTTCTTACAAGGCTGTAAGAAGGTCAGGGAACAAATGCAAATATTTTTTTAATGGTCATATATATTGTTGGTGTGCTGTTGCAAGAATGGCTAAAACAGACTGCTTCAGTTGTATATTTAATATGATAAAGAGCATGATAACGTTGGGCTGTGGAGGGAGACTGGAACAAACGTGATTTTCTGTTCTTTTTGAAGTGATCACACAACATTTTCACAGAATCGCCTCGTAATATTTGTTTTTTCACCCATAGCTTCCCTTCATGGAGGTCAAAATCTCGGAGGGTCCCAAACGAAGCAAACGCGAGTCGGGATTGGACTGTGACGAGAACTCGTCCGAGTCGCGCTGCTGCCGCTACCCCCTCACAGTCGACTTCGAAGACTTCGGTTGGGACTGGATTATTGCCCCGAAGCGTTACAAAGCCAACTACTGCTCCGGAGAGTGTGATTACATGCACCTGCAGAAGTACCCGCACACTCACCTGGTGAACAAAGCCAACCCCCGTGGCACGGCAGGGCCCTGCTGCACCCCCACCAAGATGTCGTCCATCAACATGCTCTACTTCAACGGGAAAGAGCAGATCATCTACGGCAAAATCCCCTCCATGGTGGTGGACCGGTGCGGCTGCTCATGAGGGCCCACCTGGTCAGAACTCCGTCCGCCTTGCCTGCCTCCGAACCCGGACAGCTCACCACAAATCCCTTCAGCCATAACCAGTGCTTCTCCGCGATACACTGTGCAATAGAGGCAGAGTAGCAGACAGGATGCTCACTCGTGCACCGAGCACTGCTTCACGTTCACACACTCTCATTCATTTCTCTTTACTCTATGTCTGTATCTTGGCCACAGAGGTCAGAGGTCACGCGGATGTACCGAAGGAATGTCGTGCCGGATGGACTTGGAAGTTGACTTAAATTGCGGCATTGTCTGGAAAGCATATACCTGTTTAATGTTAAGATTTCATCTTTTATACATTGTGCATTGTCTCGCAGAACTATCACCAAGTCACACGTTTAGAACAAAGCACTACACAAGCAGACACTTGACACAAATCTTTGATTACTCAGACATGCTCCTCAGTATCCATTTAGTTCCTTTCTTGCTACATCAACTGTGTGACAATATCAGTGAGCTTGTTTAAGTATTGTATCCATGAGCAACAGAGAGGGACTCAAGGACATATCAAAAGTAGAAGAAGAAGCTTGAAAACGTGAAGACCTGTAGGAAGAGTTAGGAAAGCAGAAGCAAGCCTTCCTGTACAAGACACACACAACACACTGCACAGTCTGAACTGTTAAGTATAGCTCTGTCCAATAGTCAACTGCTTGAACTGCCCTATAGACTTGAACTGTTATTGAAAATCAGCATTACTGGACAGGAGGACTTGAACCAGAGGCACTTTGAATGCAGTCTACACATTGAAATGTGTTAAAGACAGAGAACTGTTGAAAAGAACTGTGTTAACATCATGTTACTTACTCTGTCTTCAAATCTTACAGTTTGCACTATGGCAGACCAATAGAAAGAATTGGTTGCTAAAAAAATGTTGTAAAAACTGATTTTGATATGTTTGCTAATTGCATTGTATACATGCCATTGTTTCCATTAACAGTTGCCTTTTTTTAACCTCTGTTAGTTCGTGTATAAGACAACACATTAGCAAAACGTGTACAATATCAAATCTATGTATCTGTCAAAACAAATAAAGGTGCTTGCTTTATGTGCTTAGCTGTGTGATTTCCCAATAAAGGCTTAAAGGTATTTGCACGTGTGCAGATGGAGCCCAGTGGGTAGGAGTTTGTGTTACGCTTTATTCAGAAATCACCCAGAACATCTGAATTTATTGAGCCCAACTGTGAGTGAAGAATGTTGGAATAGTTCAGATAGCCAGTCTGTGGCATGCTGCTACTCTGGAGGAGATGAGTGTCAGTTTGCAGGAAGACAGGTCGTGCTTTCATTGCAGGAAGACAGGTCGTGCTTTCATTGCAGGAAGACAGGTCGTGCTATAGTTGCAGGAAGACAGGTCGTGCTATAGTTGCAGGAAGACAGGTCGTGCCTTTATGAGTGGGCAAAAAATTTGACATTGAAGTTGCTTTTTTTTTACAGTAATTAAATGGTTTCATGCAAATTCCGAGCAGACGGAAGTCTGTTAGGCACAAAAACACTGGATCTAGAGTAGAACTTGTATGTTTTCATGAATAATGGTTTTGGGGGGGGTTGTTTGTTGTTTGGGTTTTTTGTTTGTTTATCTCAGCTCTAAAACACAAGCTTCCTTCTCCCTCTCTACTGCATTGTTATGAAAGCTCATGTTAACAAATACAGAAAATGTCAGCCAACCTGATCAGAATGACCAACAAACTCTTTTAAGAACACGGAGTCAGTGACAGATCCAGCACGTGGAGCAGGTCCTCACTTCCTGCCAGAAGAGGGCGAACTGAGGGCTGCCCCAATCCACTTCCTTTCCTGCTGTGAGCTGGACAGCTGCCATGGCAACCAGGTGGGACGTGCACATAATTGAACAGAGGATTGTGGGAGAGTGAACAGAGGATTGTGGGAGAGTAGCGGTTCTGGAGCGGTGCTGTCCCTATCCCTGCACACATACATAGAACGTCATGCAGTGCCAAGCTACGCAATGGGGCAGAAGCCTTATTGGCTGCCACACTCCATGACAGATCCCACTGTCCCGCCACACTCCCACTGTCCCGCCACACTCCCACTGTCCCGCCACACTCCCACTGTTCCGCCACACTCCCACTGTCCTGCCACACTCCCACTGTCCCGCCACACTCCCACTGTCCTGCCACACTCCCACTGTCCCGCCACACTCCCACTGTCCTGCCACACTCCCACTGTTCCGCCACACTCCCACTGTCCTGCCACACTCCCACTGTCCTGCCACACTCCCACTGTCCCGCCACACTCCCACTGTCCTGCCACACTCCCACTCTCCCGCCACACTCCCACTGTCCTGCCACACTCCCACTGTCCCGCCACACTCCCACTGTCCCGCCACACTCCCACTGTCCTGTTGCTGGTGTTTCCTGCTCCAGGTGTTTTCTAGCATTCAGAACTCAAGATCAGGTTGCTAGGTTACAACACTGTAACTCCAGATTCATGCTAAAATCCATATACAATGCCTATTAATATCCGCGTCTCTGAAGCACACGGTTAATTCCTGCAGGGATTCATGCAGGCCTTTCTCGCCTGAGTACACAACAACTTCAGATTATACAGTGTGCAGGGTAGAAAGCACTTAAGTCTTAAAAGCTCTTAAACCTGACTAATTCAGCTTCTGAGTTCCTTCCTTCCCCTCTGCACGGCCCAGTAGGTGATTGATGTGTTTTCTTGTGCACCTGACTTTCCTTGTTCCCATTTGTGTCACTAAAGAACAAGTGGGCATGATAAACAGGAACAGCAGAGGCTCGGCGGAGTGGCGTTACACTGCTCACGTGGGAGGAGCCACTACCGCCACCATCCCCGGGCCGACGGCTTCGGAAGCGGACGTGAGAAAATGGGAAGGCCGCGTACCCCTCCAAGGCCTGGGACTGTCTGTGTGGGGAGGGGGAGGGGGGGGGGGCACATAGCTCATCTCAGCCTCCAGGATTCCCCATATCCGCACTGTCTCTCGGGTAGGTGGGACTGGCCGGCATGGGGTGGGGGGGGGGCCTGAATCCATCTGTGCAGACATCTGCAGCTTCACACCAACGCTCACGTAGCTCAAGACAGCTGCAGAAGCATTTACTCTAATGAGTTAAAAATATGGCCCATCCTTAAAGAATACAGTTCGATATAAGAGAAGAGGAAGGTGCTCTTCTCTCCCTGGATGTTGTACCTGCATCGCTGCTGTTGCAACGTAAGGCAGCAAAAGCAGATGGTTTAACATGCTGCAGTTAAAATAATCTGGCATGCGGAAGGCACAATATATAATTCATTTCATATAAACGAGACTGGACGAAACAAACAAAAAAAATATGTTTTGTGGGTTTTGACTATCAATCCATATTTCAAAAAGGGAAATTAAAATTTCAGACAGATAGCAGGTGATTCACAGTCCTTGTGCCGTGTGGAAATAACATAACTTTCGCAATGTAATAATCACCTTACTTACTATACAGGACGTGATTTAAGAGGCAGGTAAAGTTTCTGTAGTAGAAAGTCCAGTCAGATCCAAAGCCGAGAAGAGGCGTGAGCTTGGAGCCAGAGGACACAGACTCACAGCTGCTGACGGATGGTTGTCAGTACGCCTGATGGATTCATCCAGCGCGTCCACACCTGGCCCTGCCTCTACAAACACTTGCTTTTTCACTTAGTAGAGAAATCAGTGACCCCCCCCCCCTCCTCCCCTCCCCAATCTGTATTGACCATTGTGGAACAAGCATTTGATGAATTGCATCGTAAAGGTTCCGGATGTTTGTGGCTGGGGACAGCAAGGTGTCCTGGTTTAGTGATATGTAACTCAATGTCACGTTAGGGCTGGAATGAGTCATTCAGAAAAGTTTTGTCCATAAGCTTAAGTTCATTTACAAGGATCGTTAATGACTGAAGTGGAAAAGGTCCGTGGCGATAAACCACAATCGTCCCACTGGGACAGTGACTGACAGTGACGGAGGATAGATGCTCCTCGGAGGAGAGGGAGAGAGATGCCTGGATCATTTGGAAAAATGGAAACCTGTCTCCACCTGTGTCATCACTATGCCTTTCAGACAGCTGGAGACTTAGGAATGCAAAGTGTCTTGTCATATGGAGAAACAGTTTTTGTAGCTTTATATGAGATTCTAATGAAGAATCAATGCAATTACATTTTTTTTAATAAACCAATTATCTCCAGAAACACACAAAGTAAAAAAATCTGAAAATTTGAGTACATGACCTGAATTACCTGAATGACCTGAATGACCTGAATGACCTGATTTGTTGTTTTACTTGTGTGTAGATCATTTTAAGAGTTTATTGAGGATCGTTGCGCAAGTCTAAAAAGACTCACACAGATAGGCTGCGGCCTGCCTTTACAAGCACATGTTTACACAGTGTGTCCTTGAATGTGTTGTGGATCTGCCTGTTATTGTGGTAACTGTTCTCAGTGCTTAATGTGCCCACGTCCCGCCCCTTTCAAGCTGACCTGGGATTTGACTAGTTTCAAGATGACATTACAGCCCAGTCAGTCATGTTAAGGAGGATCAGTGCTCTCGCATCCTAAAGAGCCAGGACTAATTTTGATGCCTTACCTATGAGTTCAATCTAAAGATGGATGTCAGATTTGAAGCTACTGGGAGACCAAATTAATTGTGTAATAAATCCTTGGGGAGTTTTGTAGAGGAATAGGTTTACATGCGTATCAAAGAGAGTCCTCTGGGCCTATCAGATTTGCTGCTCAGAGCTTTAGCTGAGACAGCCCAACAGTATTGGTGCACCTCCAGAGACCCTCAGACCACGTGTGGTATTAATATCAATTCTACAATGCACTGATTTATTCGAAAAGATTAAAATCTAATATTTTGCTCAAAAACAATGTGCTTGATCTCTGTGAGCTCCAAGTAAATTTATATATTCCCCATTTATCAGGAATTATTTATTTAGTTTTCTTTCTGTGCTGAAGGAAAGGTATAATCATGCTTCTAGAACATAAATCTAGTGCTAATAAAGTCTCCAGAGAAAGCATGAGAAGCATAGTTCATACACGCGGGACGCCAAGTCCCTCAGCTCTTACCCAGGGAGCAGTATGGTGTGTTGACATGGAACAGACCATTGATGGGAGCAGCTTGAGACATACGCATGTCAGGGCGTTGCTACAGATCTTAACTGTACCACAAAGTACAGTGCATCCCAGTTAAAAAAAAACCTGGTGAAACAGCTCCATGTTACTGGGAGCAAGGCAGCATGTTGTGCTGCATCCACACACTCATGCTGACAATGGCTGTTAGCACTGCGTACATCACCTGTCCAACGCAGGCCAAAAGCTTTTAAATCACAAACCTCATCAAAAGCAACTTTGCAGCGTGGTTAACACACATGGTAGCTAAAACCTGAAAACCTTTCATGCAATCTGCCACACAGACTAATCTCTCTAGCTGCATGGACATCCATGCCGGGAGCTGCAGTAGCTGCGTGACCCTCTGACCCCTGCTGCGTGACCCTCTGACCCCTGCTGCGTGACCCTTTGTCTCCTGCTGCGTGACCTTCTGTCCCCTGCTGCGTGACCCCGTCTCATGCTGCATGGCCCTGTGTCTCATGCTGCGTGAACCTGTGTCTCATGCTGCGTGACCTGTCCCCTGCTGTGTGACCTTTTGTCCCCTGCTGTGTGACCCTGTGCCCCCTGCTGAGTGACTCTATGACCCCTGCTGTATGTGTGTGCTGGGTCACCCTGAAGCACCCAGAACACCTCCTGATAGAAAGGACACTGTCCCAACTTGCACAACATGCTTCAGAGATTTGCACTTTGACCACGATGTCCACTTTAGCAAAGTTGTGACACTGCAAATTTCTCAAATTAGGTACCTTGCTTTTGAACGGTGGGTCTTTATTTTATACTTTTAGTGTAAGCGTTGATTTTACATATCCACAAATACTCGTGTGTTTAACGACATTAAGTGTCATTTTTCCTCCTGTTCAGGACCGGGGCGAGTCTGATTATCCAATGGGAATGCAAGTCTATAGCTCATCCTATGATAATATTATAGTTAGCACAGCGAAAGGTCAAACCACAGTACACGTCTAAGCTTTCATGGCCCCACGCTGGAGCTTCGGCACTTGCTCCGACATAGTTGCAGGGTGGGGGGGAGGGAGGCAGCTGGCCTGGGGGAGGTGAGGTGTGTGCGTGTGTGTGTGTGTGTGTGTGTGTTAGGCACTCTAAGAAGAGCCAAGACAGCAGAATGGAGGTGTATATGCTACACCAGGCACCAAAGGAATATGAGGGTGATTAACCGGGATTAACAGATGATGAGCTTCTGATCATGTGACCACTTGGTTAAGGTCACACTGGATTTATTTTACCAGCTGTCACTCAAATTTATTGACATTTTTCATTATTTTGTTTTGCTGTGCGGTGTATGACAACATGGCCAAAGGTTATGATGTTGAGTCGACTCAGGAGGGATGCATAAGCATTGAATTAAAATGTGTGAACATGATTTTAGTGACACAAAAATGAAAACTTCATACACTTTATGACACTTAAGATGATTACTGACACTTATTGGGCTTGTAGAATTAGTTTTCATTTAGATTCAGAATCGGTTATCAAGAAATCCCTGGCAGCATGTATAACGCTACGCACTGGACCCATACAATTTGTAAAGCTGCTTTGAGACAACATGTGTTGTAAAAAGCGCTATATAAATAAAATTGACTTGACTTGACTTGACTTCATAAGCTCATAGATTCTAAAATAAAATTGCATAGCATCAATCTCCATATTTCACATTCAGTGCTAAAAACTGAAAAATCCTGCCAGTGTGTGTGTGTGTGTGTTGTTTCCGCAAGTAATCACCTACTGTTTAATTACTATCCCTGTGGGATTTAGAATAAACAAAACCAACCCCTGCCATTTATTTTCTGCATGAGAGCTAGACTTTTAGAAACAGTGAATCAGTCACAGTTAGATACCTTTCTACATTTTTATTTGCTGAAACTGAATGTTTTATTGTGGGCAAAGGATGCGATTGGACTGAGCAAAAGGGCATGACATTAGGGTACCGGGTGAAAGGTGGGAGCATCTCGGAAAGCACCAACATCATGGGATGTTCTAGAGCTGTTTTAGAGAAAGCGTACTGAGAACGGACCTCTCACATCTGCATCATGGGCCATTGATAGCAGAGGGGAACAACATCCTTGACATCCAGCAAGAAACCCTCACGTTCCTTCTCCCATATAGGCGCATGGCATCGCACCTGGTGTGAACTCAGCAATTAATGTGCATAGTGAGAACACACTGCAGCACTGAAGCGATTGCAGGTGGCAATAACTATCTTCTGATGAGTCGCGATTAATGCCCTGCCCCCAATGCCCCGCCCACTTTCCCCACTGCCCTGCCCACTTCCCCGTTCAAGTGCACAAATCAGTACACCGAGATATGTGTTGCAAAAGTCGAGGCGGGCAGATTTGAAGCTGTGCTGAATTCGTGTACAAAAATACAAGTTCTCATACCCTTCACACTCTCAAGTTTTGCAAGATTTACCTTCATACTAGTGAACTGACAAATTACAGAGTTTGGGGAGGAAACAACTCTTATTTTGAGAATCAACTTAACTTGTTCAAGCAATCCCCTGCAGTTGAAGATAATAAACAATATCTATGTATTTCTACTATAAATATTATTCATCATAACACTGCATATAATACAAGCTAATCACAACTGTGCTGTTGCAAATGAAATGGACCATAATTGAACTCACTCAACTTTCTCTGTATTTACACTCCAGATTTTTTATCTATATTCACATTTGTACATGTGATTTATTCCAGTCTAAATCTAGCCACTTTGAACATTAGTTTTGAAAAATAAGAACTTACTCTTCCAAGAAAAATATTTTTTATTCCACCACACATTTGGTCATAAACATGAACTTCTCCCCTAACAAAAACACTGTATGTCCATTCCTTTATTTTAATACCACAGAGAAATGAATGTTAGAAAAATCCATAATAGAAAACATGATGCAAGGAAAATGTGTATTTATTGATAAAGCATTAGAGAACACCACAATAAAGGCAATAGTCAAATGAGAGTGGACGCAGTAAAAAGTAACCAGTGTAACCTCTGATATGGAAAACTCAAAATGATTTGGTGGTAGTCTTGATCTCGAGAGCTTCCTGCTCTGTTTCAGGAACATCAATCAGGTCATAAAAAAATGGCCGTCCATGGAGACACACTTCCTGCTTCTCATCGAGCTCTTGCTTCATCCGAAACAACATATTGTTGACGTCCTCTCTGGACAAGCTGAGGGGCAGTTGTCTGGCCAATCGCACGGCCTCCCCCTTGGCAAGAAAGAAAGAGGAAAACAGATCAGAGGTCACCTGAAGTACCAAGACAGTCCGCAACACCACAAAACACTGATTCAATATTCTGAAAACACTGCGAGGTCAGTTTGTGTGTTTTTGCACATTTGCTGGCAAAAATCAGCATTTTACCATTTCCGATCCATTTTACAGTCGAGGAGGCGTTTCCTCACCTCGAGGTAGTTTGCAGCTTTGAGCGGTCTGCACTGCTGAACTGTCTTCCCGTCTCTGTCCTTGACGGCCGCTAGAATCTCCCTCAGGTCCGCGATCCCGTAGAAAGGCATGCAGTCAGTTATACCTGTCACTTCAACACACCTCCCCGTGGGTGGGAAACCTGGCCAAAGAAAGTACAGAGCGAGGATTAATATACTCCAGATACAACCTTCTCCAGGAAAGAATAATAAATAAATATTTTGATTTACACTCTGGTCAGAGACCAAGTCAAACGGGCACGGCACCAAATGAAGCACTAAATGACTATTACAATGTCTCTGCTGACTGGAAAGAATCATGAATGTGAAGGAAGCTTTCAGCAGATGATTTAGAGATGATTTCTTTCCCCAGAAGAGCACAATGCAGATATCTGCGCTAGCATAAACGCATGGAAAGGAGATCAAGGTATAAAGCCCCAATTACTCCTTGTGACACGGATTCAGCACATTCACGCCGGCTGAAAAGGCGAAACTGAGGTTTTAAGGGAGATATCTGTTCAAAACATGCTCAAATCTGTGCGAAGCAAAACCTAATACATACTGAGCTACAGTGCAGCGATTAAGACGATGACTGCAGCTATCGAATTCAAAAAACAAAAACACAGGCATGTCTCTCACACAAGGGCCGTTATCAACCCATTCTGGAAAGCAGAGTAATCTGGTCGAGAGCCCTTGTTCAGATTTGGCTCTGAGAATTCCCCTCGTGTGAAAAGGGCAGACTCCACTGTGGTGGACGCACACTGTGCTGGGCACAGGCTTTGGCTTCCTGCCAACGTAAACCAAACCGACCCATACCAGCACCAAGGCAGCACACAGAGTCCACGGCTCACGGCCAGTCTGCAACCACGAGGCAAAGGGAAAAGGTCAGACCAACCAAGCACGGTGTGGGGGGTATTCTCTGGTGAGTGGGCAACAAACGAGAGATGGATGGCACCTTGACAAGGTCACCGTCAATCCCACGGGCAAAAACCTTACCTTAGTCATGTGTCCAAATGTCAACACGCAGCGGTGTTATTACTATAATCACTAATCAGTCAGGCATTACAAAACAGGAACAAACGTTATAAACATGAATCACAAAACATCCCGTTTCTGCACTTTTGTGGCCGACACACCAAAGTAATTAGAACTTTTGTCTTTTTTTTTTCCCCCCTCATTTTGATTTGCAATGTTTTACAGACCATCAAGAACCGTCGTCTGTTCAATAAGGCGGTTACTGATGCGGTTATTAGTCAAATGAGTCTTCTGTTAAAACATGTATACTTTACATTTATGGGGCATATGACCAGAATATCAAGTACAAACACACACACATTAACACCAGCCAGAACAAGACCACATTTCTTCCATTTTTCTCTTAACCAAAACCGACACAGCAACTCTGTCAGAAATAATTGACCATAATCCTGTTATTCAAGCTGCTAAGTTTGACATTTAAATTATTTGTGAACTATGGCATTAATGATGTCCAATGGGCCCCAGTCTTTGTTGAATCAAATCGGGCAAAATCCAGGAGACCTTTAAACAGCTTGACCTTAGAAATAATAAAGACCGTTTGCTGGCGCCCACACTGTAGCGCTGCCGTGTAGCCGAGACCGCAGCGCTGCACGTCAGGCAGAGTGGGGGCCGCGTTAAATAAACCCACACGTTTTAACCGCTGCCCAGCAATCCCTTTTTTTGCTCCTAAGAAAAGAGGCCTAAATCATGAATGAGCCTCTGGGACTTTCAGACCCTCGATTTTTTTTTTTTTAACAAGCTCAAATTGTTAAACGTGCCGACCCTGTGAGCCCTGGAGGACAAAGTGAATGCTGACTCTGCGATTTCCATGTGCACAGTTCGTTCTAACAGTGACCTCACGGTGTCTTGGGGTTACCAGAGCAGCTCACCCTATAGTGCTGGCAGAGAAACTCAGAAAAATAGAGAGGAAAGAAAGATTTCAGTCGACATTTCTGTTCCAGTTTAGCTTATAGTCATGGTTGCTGGTGTGACTATTGTACATCAGCACCACCATGCTTCAATACTAAACTACACAGCAACACACAACATGCAAGAGTACATTAAGTGCTTGTGTAGGAGACAAAGCAACCCGTAAAAAGTGGTTTTCCGTGTTTCTGGACTCCTCTGTCCAATCATGGCACATGGCGCAGCTGCGTTTCAAACCTGACTGGCAGCAACTTATTGATATAAACATGAATGAACTGAAAATCAAAAAACACAGTCAGATGGACAATAAATCGAGTTTTAAACGAGCCACGTGCAGCACAGAACAGTTCTAGACTAAACCTGCTAACTACAGAAACCCTGCAAATCCAACCGCACTAGTTTTTACAATTACGCTTCTTTTACTTTTTATGTTCAGGCCTATTTTTTTTTAGCGAGCCTGTTTCCTTACGTTTTTAATGACCAGTAACAGCGATTTAAATGTTCTGTTTCATAGTTTGCACATGGTTACCTGGGGTAAGTCTGATCTGAAATCCATTGGCCACCAGCCTGGGATCGGTGAAGAGGACCTCACCGCTGATGCTAGGGCTGCTCTTGTCCATACTCATCAGGACATCCATGTACTCGCCCCCGCCCAGGACACTGCTCAAGGATGAAGACACGAACCAGTGTGGAC
Source organism: Brachyhypopomus occidentalis (assembly GCA_020368025.1). Taxonomy (NCBI): domain Eukaryota; kingdom Metazoa; phylum Chordata; class Actinopteri; order Gymnotiformes; family Hypopomidae; genus Brachyhypopomus; species Brachyhypopomus occidentalis. The sequence goes on from JAGXOD010000003.1 coordinate 1,095,893, forward strand.
AAGACAAAACCAAAACAGTGTGTGTGTGTGTGTGTGTGTATACATTTGCTTAGAACCTAACCAGTCATTAGGTGGGAAAATGAAGTAATACCCTACCCATCTGTTAAGTGTATAGGGGTCTGTAGGCTCGCCGTTGGAAGTATATTATTCACCAGAAGTCTCTTAAACAGCAACGCTTCCTCCACCCGAAATGGATTTAACAACATGAGCTTTCTACCACATAAAACGGTCCAGACGCATTGAGAAGCCAAGCGGTTTACGAGCCGGAGGCCTCTGGAACAGGGGGCGGTCGGTCCCTTGAGCCGGGACGCGCGCCTGAGGGCATCGATGCTGAAGGGGAGAGGGCGGCACTGCTTGGGCGGGGTCCTCCTGCTCGCTGGCTGAGAGGAGAAGAGGCGGTCCAGCATCTGCTGATTAGAGAGGGGCGCCTTGCGTTTCACGCCTTGGGCCCTCGTCGTCGAGGGCCGCTCGTCCGCCAGGCCAGGGGCGTGGCCCGCTGATGCCGCCGCCTTCTGCTGGTTGTAAGACTCCAGGGATTTCTGGGCCTTCTTCTCATACCTGAGGCACCACAAGACCAGCACATATATGCATGAGAAACAGCGTTTGCTTGCGAAGGAATGTCGTGTCATATCATAACGAACCGTCTCTGCCATGCGGTTGGTTCTAGAAGGCGTTTGGGCATCATACAGTGATCATGATGAGCAGATGTCAGATAAATGTACAACATGTAAACACGCAGAGCTGACCAGAGGAGATTTCTTAATGGTCAGTTGTCTTTTTTTGGTTTTAAAGTCTAGTACTTTTATTCAAGTTCACATACTGATTGTTTAGGTCTCCAAATTACACCAGTGAGAACTTAATTACATGCAGAAACATACAATAATAACATCCAAAGTAATGTACCACACGCTAACAGACTTCCTGTCATCTACGCCACAATATATTTATTCATGAACCATTAACTGTGAACAGCTAGAAACTAACTGTTGCAAAGAGGTCAGCAGTAGTAACTAACTAGCAATTCTCCACGCGCACAAGGAACCTTGATTTAAATTCCTCTCGTGAACCTGAGCAGCTCCCAGGGGCATGCTGGGAATCACAGAAAACGTCATCTGCTACCTGTGAGTAAATAGAGAGGGTTTGTGTGTGTGTGTGTGTGTGTGTGTGTGTCACTGAAGAGAAAACCCAAGCTTTGCACAGCCAGGCACCTCTGCCCTTTACACTGGAAGAGATTTCTCAGTGTTGCCAGTTAACAGCTGTGCCACTGTGTGAAGTTTGCAACTAGACATCACATCACAGGCACTAGAAGGAAGTGTATAATAGCAAAAATGACCTTTAAAAATGTCTTTATTCATGTAGTTTTCATAACCACACCTAAGAAGGGCTAAAGGGTTCTTACGCTATGAAGCCTTGGCACCCCCTGCACAACATTAATGGTGATATTCTCCAATCCCTTCACACAGCAGGTCCATATGTGATGCACCCATGAAACATGACTTTATGTAAATGTGTTTCTTAGACGTTTGTGCCACTTAGCGGCAGTAGGAGAACAAGCCCAGCACCTGCGCAGGTGTACTGGGTCTCTCCCGGGACACACCGCCTGTAACTCACTCAAACACCACAGGAGCGGAGACATTCCTCAGCCATTCAGCTGCGCTAAAGAGGCTAAAGTGATACGGTTCATTGTTTTTTACCTTTATTTTATTTATTCATTTATATTTATTCATATTTATAGTTGGGAAGAGTAATGGGCGGGTCTGGCAAGGTTGGTTTGTTCGTTCCGTTTACGAGTTTGAGGAGTACCAAAATCCAAAGATATCAAAGTTTATATTTACTTTTACAGGTCTGTAAAAGCTCAGAAAAGTTATGTCTATGGCGCCGTTCATCATTACCAAGGCAAAAGCAAGCTAACAAAAAAATGACTTAATAACAGGTGTTAGAATTTGCAGTGTTACTGCACTAATACACTAATACACACTAATGGTGTATATTTATTTAATGTCATGGAATGCATCACCACAACCTTGCTGGAATACCATGGCATTCTTTGGAATCTCAGAAATACCTTTTTTACTACGGAAAATAGTGTCGACCACCGAACTGAGTTATCAAATGCAGTTGTCTGGAAAAACAAACAATTCACATGAACCACCCATTCTTTGGACAGCAACATGAACACATGGACATGTCAAGCTCACTTTCCATGCCATATTTTATACCTGCAAGTGGATCTGCCCTTCTGTTCCCCCCTTAAACCAAGAGAGTGAATCACAACAAGTGGAAACTGCTCCTTCGGCAGCGAGATCTGGAAACTCACTTCCTTCTTTCTTCCTCCCCGAGGCATTCCCATCGCTCTTTCACAGCAGAAGTGACATCCTGCAGACTCGCTCGTGAGTTCTCCAGCAGGACGGACGACCTGGTGTCCCGCTCAAACAAGGCGAAGGCAGACAGCGGCTGACGCACGGCGTGGCTGCTAATCAGGTCGTAGGCCGTCGGCTTGGCAGTCTTGGCCGTAATGATGTTACAGGGTCCCTTCTGTGGGCCGCCGCTCCTGGGCTCCCGCACGGCCTGGTCGTCCCGCTGGGCCTCTGGGAAATGGAGTTTGACTGGCTGGAGGCACTGTCCTGTGGCGGGATCTCTGAGCGCCGTGCCCGCTGACCAGCTCTCAGATGATATCTCGTCCACGTGAGCCAGCGTGAGGTCGTTCTTTGAGCTACGCCCTTGGTCGACCGTAGAGTTCAGCACAACGTTGTCTGCGAACAATGAGAAATTAGCAGTGGCGTCGAAATCACTCAAGCTTTTGTTGATTATCCAGTCCTCGGATGAGGAAGACGAGCTTGTATTAGCGGTGCCGGGCAAGGACGTCTCACTGGCTTGAGGCTGTATGTCTGTGATAGAATGTTCCAGAATCTCTGATGACGGGACCATGCAGTACTCTTGGTTAGATTGAGCTAAACCTTCTACGCGGGCTTCATCAGGGGATGTCTGACTTTCAGCTATTGGTAACACCTGGTGAGCCATCCCAGAACAAGACTGTCCTGCTTCAGGGGTCTGGACGTCGTTTCCAACAGAATAAGAGCCATACAAAGAGATCAGCACTGACTCCACTGCTAAAAGCACTGCATCCTGAAACAACAGTACAGCACAAATGGATCCTTCATTAGCAAATATCAGAAGAGTAGAACATATAGCTCAGGGCCATAGAGCTGTGCTAAAGGAAAACTGACTGCAGGATTCACCTTGTTCTCCAGAAGCACCTGTGTTTTGTCAGGCGTCAGGTTAACATCCACGGTGGAGGCGGGCACGGTGATGTTCATCATCGAGATAGGGAATCGGCGGCTAGCAGAATCGCTATTAGCGTTAGCTGCATTAGCATAGTACTGCTTGACTAGCTGCAGGTAGAGCAATAAAACTATCACATGTCAGAGAAGGCAAAAAGCTTTTCATTTTACATGAACAATTTGCCTCGTACATGCTGAGTGGATTTTGAACTATCGCAAAGTAATTAAAAGAATAATAAATATTGGCGCATACCTTCAGGATATCTTTGTGATGCACAGGTCGATTGTTCACATAAATGAATGTCTTGTCTGAGGTGCTTGAGCTCGTTGAGATCAAATCGGAGTGTGGCTTAGGAAAGTATCCATCAATAGTGATCTAACGAAACGTGGGAACATTTGTATTATTAGTTCAGCTCAACAGTAGCTATACATGCCACGGGATTTTAATTGGCACAGGGATTTTTCTTATGGCCAACAAAACCTTATGGCTCAGTGGTTAAGGTGCTCAGGTAGTAATCACAATGTTGCCAGTTCAGTCCCCACCACTGACCAGCTGGGCACTGTAGACATACCAACTAGTGGTGGTCGAAGAGACAGAACCCTGTTGGTGAAATTACAACAAATAGTTTATCAAGAATATGGTTTGTGTGGCTTGTATCTGAATACCAAATCTTTTCTCTCTCCTGTTTTGGATCATACCCTTCACGTTAACTGTCAGGGCCTATTAAGGACTGCAAGAGAGTTCCAGTAACAAACAAAATCACACACTGTCAAACCTCTGACCCCGTCCCACTGCCTAATTAACATTTCACTGGGCAGTCAGAACACATTTGTCATCTTGTAACTAGGCACTGGCCAAGCTGCTGCAGTCCATGATGAAAACAGCCCTCTTGGCAAAATGCAGCATACACCAGGAAAGTGTTGAGATGAGAAACAGGTCCAAATGACTTACACTGAGATGCCTGAGAACACAACTCGGAATTACCAAGCACAGCCACTGGCTAGCAAGAGTCCTTGCTAATCTCGTACTTACAAGATGCAGTTAATGATACAACTTTAGCTGAAGGAGCATGAATGCTGAGCTGGAATTCACTGCATTAAATACTCTGAGCTGGAATTCACTGCATTAAATACTCCGAGCTGGAATTCACTGCATTAAATACTCTGAGCTGGAATTTACTGTATTAAATACTTTGCAACCTGTGTCTCTCTTTTCTTTTTTGACTTTTCAAACAGACATAAAACTCGCTACTCCATTATTGAGAAGTACAAACACCGATGCCAAGAAGTTGAACAGCACCTCCTCCCCACTGCCTGCTCCTGTGCTCCCTGTGCTCCCTGTGCATCATTGCGGTCACCGTGGGTCGCATCCAGCAGGTGTCTGGGGGAGGGTGTGCTCACGCTCTTGGCCTGCAGGGCTGATGAGTGAACTACTCGCAGACTAATGACTGATTGCTCGGACAGACACACTCTTTTGCCATCTCTGAGGAAAAACCATCGGAGGACAGAGCTTTGTTTAAGTTTAAAAGCCACATTGTCAATTGTGATTTTCACCCCAATCGAAATTTGTTCCGCATTTACCCATCTGTACATATTCACACAATTCCTAGTGAAAAGGGGGATTTGTAAATAATACAAAGATGCTTTCAAAGGGCACTTCAGTCATGGAGGCCTGGGACAGTCACAAGACTGGTTTGCAGAATGCTGGCAGGAATAAACAATGAATCATTTAGTGCATTTCAGTGTATTCTCTGCTATATGTTCAGCGTGAGAGGAGCAAACGTCCAGACATGAATGGAGGGGAAAATATACTGAAGGACTCGTTGGCTGAGACATGAATGAGGCATGTAGCAATTATAGCACTGAATCAAGAACTGAATGAGTTCACCTCAGTTTGGTGAATCAGTTCTGCAGTTTAGTGAATCAGTTTGGCAACAGAAACATGTCGCAATTAATCAAATAGTATTTCTGATGCTCCTGAATCTATTGCATATCACGAATGACATGAAATGCATTAGTGTCTTAATATACAGAACTTCAACTGTACATTCTGCCATTATATTCCAGTGGCTGCTGAATTCCAACACAGGCACAACTCCAGCGATGGATGAGGTACTGATGAGGTGATCACAGAATAGTTGTTAAGCAGCAATGTAAGAGTATGCCATGCATGAAAGTTGTGATTGAAAAGCAATTCCTTTAACTAATAAAATATAATATAATTAATATTAAAAAAATTATTAAACATTTAAAAATGAAGCTTTATTTGCATTATTTGAGGTCTGAACAGACAATCTTTTTCTTTGTAATTCTGACCTTTAGTTGTTTTCTGTAAATAAATAAATGTTTTTTTTTTTTTGGTGAAGAAACATCAGCAGTTTTTTTCATAGGAATCATTGGGGGGGTACAGTAATTACTACTCATATAATGCAGGCTGGGTGTTGTGTATAATGTGTGTTGGGTTGGGTTGGGTGTGTGTGTGTGAGTGCGTGCGCGGCAAACATAACATCATCAGGAACACTGTCATTAGAGTAGCCATAATGTTGCTGTGACAGTTGAACAGACGTGTCCCTGCTGCTTTCAGAGGACCATTTCGCCTCCCAGCCATATCAGCAGAAAGGCTCTCTGTGTATTCTGGGCACACGTCATCACAGAGAACCTGAGCTTAGCAGAACACATGATGACGCAGGCACGCACACACACGCACGCACACACACACACACACACACACAAACACACACAAACACAAACTTCTGAAATTTGAGTGTCCTACTTTATAATTATTTGATTTCCTAAAGCAAATAGGCTTAGAAAAATTCCTTTATCTGTTCAGAACTACTTCATAAGAAGTTTTCTGAACATTTCAATTGTATATTCTAAGATGAGAATAAATCACAGTTACATCACTAATCAGCAACACCTCACAAATCAACACATACAATAACATGATGCTGCTCATCTTATTTTGGATAAATGGACCAATACCAGGAGCTAAAAAAAATATGTTTTGAGATTTTACGGTCCAATCAGGGTAAGGATTCTTTTGACTGTGGAAATATGAAAGTAGGACACCATGTGTGCACCAACAATAGACAGGCAAGGATATGCATTCTGCCCAAATGCCCCAATTAGCATCACAGTGCTCCACATATAAACGACCTCCAGGTGCCTCCCTCTGAGTGGTCGCAATCCACTGCCTAAAATCATTTCAGGAGGTGAGAACTGAACTTTACGATGGTAAAGCTTGTGCTGAAAGAAAGGAAAAACCATCTGCACAGTTTTGGCAACAGGAAACAGAGATGGAAAAGGTCAAAGGCTTATAAAGGTCTCATCAACAACAACAACAAAAGTTTTTAACAGGGCTTTGAAACCAGACTCCACATCTGTCGAGTGGGATTAACAGAGCGCAGTACAGCAGTGTACAGATTACACCTGCCACCACCCAGCAGACAGCGGCTCTCTGCCGCAACTCACATCCCAACAGTACGGCAACATTGCTCAGCAAGAAAACCATTAAATCTTCACAAGTATGTGTTAATGCCTGTGTGCGCGCGTGCAGGTACATATTTGAGGGACAGGGATACAGACATGTGGTGGTGAACCAGTGTCACCATCTGGGCTCTAAGCAGAGGTCTCTGGATGGTGTGAGTAATAAGGGGAGCGTTTGCAGTCCCATTCTGCCACGTGCCTGTTCAGAGTGCCCACAGCCCTGACCCAGTGCAGTAGGGGTGTGGACACGAGCCAGAACAACCACGCTATGCGACTCTCACACGCTCACTTTGCATGCCCCGTGCCCCGCGGGGTCTCCTTTAAAGTACCTTCACTGGGTACACGATGGCAAAGTACATTCCTGTGAACGTCTCTACGCTCTGTGCAGCAGATCTACAGCACACGCACATTTGTGACATGACCGACGTCCATGATTATAATAAATGACACCAAATCTTCACGGCCTCGAGCTGGTCTGTGTGCAGGTCGCATGTGACGAGCATTCAGGCATGGCTGACGTTTGGGTCCGTGACAAGAAAGGGAAGGGGTTACCTGGGTAGAAAGCTGAGTCATTCATACAAGGGGGAGACAAAGTCATTCATGTGGAAGGCACAGCCAAGGAAGCCAGGGGTGCCAGAGTGGAGGTGTTCAGATGAATCTGCTACCAGACGCCTGTGCTCGTCAGCCCTAGAGGAGTCCAGGAATGGTTTAAACTTCAGGACAACTCCACATGGTCACTGCTGATCCATGTGGAGAATGTTAGGAGGTGGCCATAGGGAGGACAAGGTACAGAATGTCTAAAGATTTTCATTCACAGGGCTTGGACAGAAATTTAGTGCACGGGTGTAATTCCTCTTTTTCCCTTTTTTTTTAATGGACAGACAAGGAGATGAGGAAGAAGAAGCTGGTGAAACTGTGCAACACCAGTGAAGGACCACAGCCCCCGGGGGCGCGTGTTCTCCCGAGCCGGCCGGGCCCGGGCGCACAGGCACAACACCACTGCTCCTGCTGTGCTCGGAGCGTCACTGACCTGCGGTTGCTCCTGGCGATGCTGGAAGGGGAGCAGGTTGGCCGCGGACGCTGCCCCGAGCACGATCGCGAGGGCCGAGCGGTGATCCGACACCCTGGACTTCTGCCAGAACACGGCCTGGAACAACATGGCAAAACGGGTCAAGCTATTTTCTCCCGTCCTAAAATAAGACCACCTGTGGGATTACGTGCTCACACACTGGCAACCAATAGGAGCCTTTCAATAAGCAATTAACCAAGAAATTGACTTTTGAAATATTCCAAGGCAGAAACACAAAATGAGAAATAGCATGGATGTTTGTTATGGGTACACCCAGCTTGTGCCGTGAGCTTTTTCTTTCTCTTTAGCAACTTTTACCGAACTCCCTTGCGTGCTTTAGCTTCCGTAATGACCACACCCAGATGCACGTGCTCTTAAAACACATCCTCTCTTTTCCAAACACTCCAGATCCACCTGAAATTACAGTTGGTTCACCACGAGGCTATTGCAAGCGAAGGGCACGGCCGTATATCACTCTGTTAAAGCAAGAGTCATTTCTGTGACATGGTGAACTGGAAATGGACACATCTTTTCACACCAGCGTTTGCCTGTCGTTGGCTTTTCCACCAGCGAGTATATATATCCAAGGTGTTGATTTCTGCGACGCATTCAGTCCACAGCACACATCTCTGCTATGAAATACACAATTTGTTGAATGTAAAAGGAGTAGCAGGGTAGTAAACAGCTTTTGGTGAACTCATGAAACCCAACGCTCAGCAAAGTGCGAAGTTTGGGATACAAGATACGGTGAGAACTGCTGATTGGACTAAATGACAATATGCACCTCCCCTGAAAATCTACCAGATGAATTTAATAAAAGTCTACAAACCCAAATCCAATCCTCGCTGTTTTTAATGTACAACACAGTACGCATGCTGCATACACTTACATGGCTGTTGCGTCTCAGACATCCAATCTGTTATTGCACTTAAAATCAAGCCTGGAAACGTCGCACCACTCTGCAGGCTACATTAGGCTTAGATGACAGCTTTAGGACACTGGCCATAACCTTATATAATTAGGCTTAGCCCAGGTGCACTGCTACATTTGGACGAAGTCCAGGTACAGATTCACTGCATTTAGAAAATGTTAATGCATGAAAGCAGCCTGAACTCTAATGGATGAAAATCCTTCCTTCAGTGTGAACAATTTAGTGTTAAGGGCTCTCGGCATACTGTCAGAGGTCCAAACAGTAAACCCTATGTACCTTATGGGTACTATGAATACATCCTTCAAACAGCTGTCATAAGTGGAAGCCTATTCAACTTCTGCTTTCCAGGAAAGCTGTGATTGGTGGCGGAAAGTTCTCTCTGTATGACCGTGCTGCCAGAATTGAAACTATGTCTTGGCTAGCAAGCAGGTCTTATGTTATCTTTGACAGCTAACAGGACCTGATTGTGGAAACCAAACCAAGAACATATTTATGACTTCAACCAGTAGGAGAAACCATCAACGATAAACAATTTTACAATGTCTGATGTTTGAAAAAACATCACATGTACGAAAAAATATAGGCATGTGGGGATCGACACAAATTACAGTTGTGATGTGAACCTGGATATGAGACAGTAAATAACTCTGCATGTTCTGGGGACCAGCGTATGAGATTTGTTGACATATGAAGCCACCATGTGGCCAAAAACCTTCCTGCATGCAAAGAAAAGACCATGCCATGAACTCTCTGGCCATTTAAATGAAAAATTATACAAAGTACAAGAAATAAATGATGGCAATTTAAGAAAAAAATTGTTCTTTGGTACCAAATGAATTTCTTATGATCAAATGCATAAACTATACATAAACTGTGCAGAAAAAGTGCTCATAAAGTTTGAACTGAATAAAATGAGGTCAGACTACAGTTATTATTATTTTGATCTCAAGTTTCAAATCACAAAACAAAACTGTATTAGTTCCCAAAATATCCATATTTTCTCATAAATGTAATGCGTTTTCCAAACACTACACATTGTAAATTTGTTTATTACCAAGTTTTCTCCTATATTCTCGGTTTAGTCTGTCTGCATAACATGCAGGGTAATGATGCATCTTTATATCCATGTTAGACGAATCATATGGGAATGGGAACCCTTTTTACACATACGCTTCCAGACTAACGTGTGAATGGACTGTGCGCTGCCGAAGAACAAGTCCAAAAACAAAGTTGGCCAAAACTACCAACACAGAACAGGAATCGTTTTGTCTTCTGAAAGAAAAGACTGCAGAATTTGCAAAGGTAAACACAGGAAATGCATGGGCACAGGAGAGGCCACATCTCCACACCTTATTATGGGTGAGTGTGATCCTCAGCTCTGGCTTAATCACAGCGTAGGCCATCAGCAAGTCTTGCACCTTCTTGAGTTCCTCTTTGCACTTCTTTGAGCTGGAGTAATAGTGTCTTCTGACGGGGAGGTTCTTGAACAGTTTCATGACACACACGGTGGTACCTGAGTGAACGGCATTCTTTAAAGTAGTTGTTCTTGTTATTATTTCGTGCTTGCTTGTTTTATGAAAGGAAAAACTGCTCACCTTGGCCAAGATGTGATGGCCTCTGTGAGACAATGTGTCCACTGACATCCAGTGTATACTGAGTGCTGATATCATCATCGACTGATTTGGTAGTAACCACTACCTTTAAGTTGACAGTAAGGACAATAAATAAATGCTTTCAGTGTCATCATATGATCGTATAATAAGATGCTCAATGGGGTCAATCAAAATGATGGGTACCTCAGAAATCGCACATATAGATGCAAGCGCTTCTCCTCTGAAGCCATATGTGTCCAGATGCTCAAGGTCTTCATGGCAGGAAATCTTAGAGGTGTAATGCTTCAGGGCCATGGCTGAAACATCAGCAGCCTGGATTCCACAGCCATTATCTCGTACCTCAATACGATCCAAACCATAATTCTCCTACAATTAAAAAAAAAACCACGATATCAAATTGAGGTGCCATTTCATCTCCTGACATCGGCAGCAATTCCTGTTTACACACTACGCACTTACCAATTTAACCTCAAGACTTGTCGAACCGGCATCAAGCGAATTCTCAATGAGCTCCTTGACAACGTTTAGGACACACGTGATGACTTGGGAACTGGAGAGCAGACGCACGGTCTCCAGAGGAAGCGCCTTCATGGTTTCCTCACCTAGAAGGTGAGAGGGACAGATCAGCCCTCAGAGCAGTGAATGCAAATGCTCAATCCAGAGTCATCTGTGTTGCCACTCTTTATTCTGCCCTATTCGACTCTTCGGCCGACGCACATATTGCGTTGCAATGACAAAATGAAACAAAACCACACAAAAAGAATTTACAGTGTATGTAGTTGGATTAAGCTTTATGGATATTGTAATAATTATGGCAGAAGTCCCTTCCTCAGCCTATGCATTACAGTCGTTTGTTGTGCTATAATGTGACCAAGTCTAGTTAATGTGTAAGAGGAATACCATAATTTATTATTTTGTTCACATATACTAACACTGGAGCTGTTCCCCCTAACACAAATAGATCACAAATTTGTGTTACTGAAGTCTTAATATCATGTACCATGTAGGGCAGATATAGGACTACTGATCTGTTTATGTGACTGGGTCTCTGCTATATATTTACACAAACTCTGCCCACACTGTGCAATATACTGCACATCACACAACAGTCAGTAACAAAGTCACGACAAACACAGCAATGGACACGACAGTTAAGGAGCTTGCTAATTAGCTAATTAGGCTAATCAATAAATGGAAACCTCCAGGTTAGCTAGCTGGCTAGCTAGGAAGCCTGTTACTGAACCACAATTATTGTAAATGCCACAAATTATTAACATATGTGAGCCTTTTTTTGCAAAAAAAATACTCACCGACTTTCAAAATAGATGAAAGCCGGATTTTGTATATAAAAAAAATCAGTCATCGATTAAAAACTTCTCGAACAATCTTCCCATACTGTTACTAAAGCACAAGTACACAGCCCACCGCTAATGCAGCGGACGTTACGTAATAAAAAAAAAACGCCTTTTCGTCGTGACCTTAATTCACTGAGCTGATTGGCTATTGGGTTGTCGATCAACTCAGCGCGTCATTGTTCTTCGAACGCCGCCGCGCTTGCGCAGTCAGCCGTGGACTGTTTTGTGCTAGTCACAGCGTCGGCTAGCTGGCTAGTTAGCTTTCGGTTATCCCGACATAGGCAACGGTGCTGGCCGTTTTTTCTGCAGTAATAGTTAAAGGCTTCGGCGTTCAAAACCAGCGGATTTGGAAAAAAGGCACTTAATGTAAGTATTACACGTCCCGCTTGCAGCGCTGTAAACATTTTACTGGTGTTTAGAGATTACGCGTGTAAGAGGTTAAAAGGCATTTTTCACGTTGACCTACATATTGCTGAACTGGCGTCAAAACAAATCAACTGGTGTAGTGGTGGTGGTGGTGGTGGTGGTGGTGGTGGTTGTGGTGTTGGTGGCGCAGGACTGTGTAAACTAGCGTGCTAGCTGTCTAGCAAATTGGGGGTAACGTCAAACTTCCTGAAGTGTCTCTTCATTTTGTTTTTCTATGCATGTAGCCAGCTTGGCTATGTCGCCAAGTAGAGAAGAAGAAAGACGAAACGTGGCAGATGCGAGAGTCTTGAGCTTTAATCTGATCAGATATGGACAGTTATGTAAACGAGCAGTGGTGTTGGGGCAGAATACACTGTGCAGCCGTGAACTTTGAGTTTTAAACAAGTCTCTTCAGACTGTCCAATGACTGATGAAAGGAGGCCACAGTAGGGATGGTTAAAAAAAGTGTAACCTGGCTAGCTTCACCCAGAGGGCTTTCAGTGCTCCGATTTGCCAGCTATACAACCATTCATGTTGTAGTTTGTTGTTCTTGACCTAATGAAACTAAAATAAAACGTATTGTCACTTTACTGAAAAATGTTAAAGGGGCTTCCCAATACTACAATTACTTACAGTCCTTTATTTTATTAAATGTATGTAATTTGTTTTTTAATGTGCCCATCTGTTTCTCCCTCAGAAAGTCAAGATGAACGTTGGTGTAGCTCACAGTGAGGTGAACCCCAACACACGAGTGATGAGTAGTCGGGGGATCTGGCTGACCTACGCGTTGGGTGTGGGGATGCTCCATATTGTGCTGTTAAGCATTCCTTTCTTCAGTGTTCCTGTGGTGTGGACCCTTACAAACATTATTCACAATTTTGTAAGTATCTACCACCAAATTACCTTTTGTTTTCATCCATTATGTCGCCATCTGAGTAATAGGTGGCGTTTTCAGTTCTTGTATGGTCATCTCCAAAAAGCTGCCACTTCCTTAGTTCCTGTGATGACTCACTTGAGCTAATAAGCAAGGTCACTAGTATGATGACATTTGCAAAGTTCACACAAATGGTAGAGCATCCACACTGTCACACGATGATGAGGCGATTCAAGTGCTTCAAATTATTTCCAGGCTTTTGCTGTGTGCAACAATAGATATCATTCTCAAGCAGTAGTGACAAACCTAATTAAATCTGGTTTATAAAGCTGAAATAAAACCCGAACTGCATTTTCTTTGCTGATTTTCTCCTTTGTTATATTTAACCAGTTACTGTAAATGTAATAACTGTAATTTATGCTACGCACACCACAAGTATAAGACTGGGTTTCACTATTTGAAACATGTGCTGCTGTTGTCTTAAGAGTCAAATGTGTGTTTCCATGCAGGGTATGTACGTGTTCATGCATGCAGTGAAAGGCACACCGTTCGAGACACCAGACCAGGGCAAGGCCAGACTCCTCACACACTGGGAACAACTGGACTATGGAGTGCAGTTCACATCCTCCAGAAAATTCTTCACAATTTCACCAATCATTTTGTATGTAGCGTTATTTTCCTGGCTATTTGTTATTGTTGCACTCAACAGGTTCCTTTAATGTAGACGAGCATAAGAATTTTCATTGCCATCCATCTACATACTGGTAATATCACTCATATTTATATGTTTATTTTGTATTTCCTTTAGATATTTCCTGGCAAGCTTCTACACAAAATACGACACAGCTCATTTTGTGATAAACACTGCCTCCCTCCTGAGTGTGCTTATCCCCAAACTGCCACAGCTACATGGCGTGCGGATCTTTGGAATCAACAAGTATTAAGCTCACTGTTCAGGGGGAACGACGCTGAGACCAGCTCTCCAATGAGATTTTGCCTCATCCATTAGGAGAAGAGAAAACCCTCTGTGCTTTGTGATGCAGATTTCTGTACTTTGCAGTTTTGTACAGTGTGTATAATTTAGTGTTAAGTCTTTGCTTAGATGCACCTGAAGTTATTACAGGCATATGTGATAATGCCCTGTGCATTAACTTAAGTGAATATTTAATTTTGGTTTCTTTTTGGTCCTCGTGTATCTGGGCTGGCCCAGGTCTCAAAGTTGAGCTCTTTTGCTTTTTTTTGTTTTGTTTGTTTGTTTTTCTTCTTCTCCGATATAAAATGTATAGGGTGGGTGTTTTTTGTAGCCACTCGTTAAACCACAAGGAGCTAATTATTTTTGTTTAACATCACATTTCTAAATATATAAAAAAGCTGTTTTTAAGAACAATTCTTTGTAAGAATTGGACCTGGTAGTTTTGTCTTTTTCTTTCTTTCTTTCTTTCTTGTATTAGTGCTCTACAGAACAGAAGTCTTGCATGTTTTTTTTGGAAAGACTTGCTAAATCAAGTATTTTGATAGTGTGAATATATGTATAGTCTAGGTTGGGTTGGTGTCTCAATATCACAAGAGGACATCCGTTAACAAGACTTTAGTGTTTACTGTCTGATATGTTTATGTACTAATTTCATTTAAGTGTGCTTGTTTAGGGTGTAACGGTAAGTCTCAACTCCATTACCAAGGCAGCTAGTCCTTTTTGGCTTCTGCTTATTGTCGGTATTGGAGCTACAACAATACATAAAATACACATGTATGTAATATAGGCCCATTAAAATGTTTGTGCTCATCTCTGATCTCTCTCTCATCTCTGGTCTCTCTCTCATCTCTGGTGGCTAAAACAAACCTAAAGATCCCAAAACGCCCTCAGAATAGAGATCCATCTTAAATATCACTGGATTACATTAGCTGTGTTTTGTCACAATAACTCAGTCTAAGCACTGAGCACACAAATTATGTGATTAGTTGTTCTTCACTTTTAATGTACATTGTACATAACAAACATGATATAAAAAAACATGATGTTAAAATGGTCAATTTGAAGTTGGAGAACTTAAGTCTTAATTATGTTTAAAAGCAAAAAGATGTATCAAAGCTAACTTTCAGTTAAATAGTTCTGTGCATGCCTGGTGCATTACTCCTTTAAAGACTTCAAAATGGTGATTCAAATCTTTTTGACAATGAATTTTATACTTGGTTCCTAAGGCACCATCTGCAGATGCTGTTCCATAGAAAACCCTGTTTATCCTTGAATGGACTAATGCCATGGCACACATCACACATGGCTCCCGGGTGACATAGAGGTCGTATCCCGTGCAAATGTACGGCTGACTGTTTCCCATCACGTTGGCAGCGGTCCAAGGCTTTCCCAACATGGACATGTCAACATGACATGTGGTAGGCACTGGGTCAGGGACGTTGTATCTGCAGGCTGGGTAGTTCTCATACTGGTAGGCACCTCCCCCTTGAGCATGGGCCACAAGGTCGATGCATACCATTACAGCATGATGAAGCGAATGATTGCCCCGTCTGCAGTCGTGACCTATGGCGATGACTTGGTTGGACTGGGGGTTTGCGATCACTGCTCCCACAGCGTCCATTCCCTTCTGCTTACCTGTTCTTGCTGCCTGTATAGCCATCATCATATATTCTTGCATTTTAGCTTTCTGACTGGGAGTGAACAACTCTCCTCTCAAGGCAAAAGTGACTTGTTTGTCCTCGTGAAAAGACGTAGGCCAGTGCTTGCTGGCTTTCTCAAACTGTGGTCTGGTCACTGGAGGATTAGCTGGGACTTTGACTAGAAAAGGCTCACCTAGGCCACTAGAGTCAAACATCTTCGAGCACAGCAGATCAGTAAGGGTAGGCTGTTTGCATCCCTTCTCCGCAACATCACTGGCCAAACATACAATGACCTCTAGTGGATGAGGAGTGTTTTTGTCGTTGCAACTCCTTACTCGTTTTATATGTTGGAGGTCTGCTAAAGGGTAGATAACAGTCAACTCTTTGATCAGACGTGACGTTTCTCTCTTCTGAATGATCGGGGCTGCGTAAGCATCCAACAGTTTAATGTCCTGGGATTTCTCATCCGAGAGTACAGGTAGGATGTCCCAAGAGTCTGTGTCATAATCCATGCCTTTCCACCGTTTAATCTGGGGCTCCATCACTTAGTCAATTAAAGTAAGCGTTTCCTAATGTCATCTGAAAAAAATAGCCCATGTGACTGGTCACTGAAGCACCATTCCACCTCCACGAGTTCAGGTTTTGTTAGTTACCTAAAACAAAATATTTATGAAACGTCACTTATGTTTTTTTAGCTGCCTGGTTTATCATTGCATGCGGAATCTACCGACTTTCTAAAACTGAAACGACAAATGACTCCTACAACAAGCGGACACTAAGACGCGAGTTTAGCAAACGAAAACTTACCCAGCACACAGTAAATGTGAAAGCAACGTTTAAATAACACAGCAGGGGGGACGTTACTTTTAAAATATTTTTGGCACGCTTCAGAGAAGACCCACATATGTTGTCCTCACTATTCTAATCCCCCTGAAAAAATGACTTCTATAGATGTTCCTTCTGTCTGCATTATTTAGATAGACAGCAAGTTCGTGCCATTCAACAAAAAAGGCGTTATATATTTTTGATTAATTATACTTGATGCAATCCTTTTTGTATAGTTTTTACCTAACTTTTAAATAAATATTAGTAATGCACGATAGACGTAGATTGTTTTTGTTGTTGCAGATCGAGTCTATTTTTGTGTAGCGCAGAAGGAGCGGCATGACACGGAAGAAATGTCCGCCTGGTGTGTGAAACGTGAATGAACATACGACGTGGGGAGATGTATGTTATGTTCTTCTGGATGAAGGAGAAGAATGCCATGATTATAATGAAGATCTGGGCAGTCTGAATGTAGACTGGCTTGGTTACATTTGTAATCCTTCAGACTGCTGTGCGGTGACAATGTTTGCGTTTAAGCGTCTTTCTAGATCGGTGCCGTCCGTTCTTCGACACAGTATGACATACGGAACAGGTGCTCCGGTACAACCGAGACTGGTACTGGGTATCGAGACGAGTTGCGACGAGACTGGGGCTGCGGTCATGGACGAGACCGGAAAAATCCTCGGAGAATCGCTGCACTCACAAAAAGAAGTCCACTTGAAGTAATTTTATTTGCAATGTCAGATTTAATTGTGGACCTAGTTGGAAAACATGGTTTTTCTATTAGATTGAAAATGCGGTGTAATGAGACCTATTAGTATGCTTTTAGGCCATTCACTGAGCACTTTACCTAATGGAGGCTAAAGTGTCTTTTTAACTGCCCTCTTGGTTGTTTTGCAGAGCTGGAGGAATTATCCCAGTGGTTGCCCAGAATCTTCATAAAGAGAACATTTGCAGAGTGGTCCAGGAAGCTTTAGAGAAAAGTGGTGTTGCACCCAGTGAACTTTCCGCTGTTGCAACAACCGTGAAACCAGGTCTGGCACTGAGCCTTGCCGTTGGTTTACAGTTCAGTCTGCGTTTTGTGAAACTTCACCAAAGGCCATTCATCCCCATCCATCATATGGAGGCCCACGCCCTCACTGTGAGAATGTTTCAGCTGGTGGAGTTTCCTTTTCTAGTGCTTCTTGTATCAGGAGGTCATTCTCTTTTAGCTCTAGCAAGAGGAGTCGATGACTTTGTACTTCTAGGACAACATCTGGATGAGGCCCCGGGAGACACTTTGGACAAGGTATCAAATATGTCACCGAATCATACGTGCCAACTAAATATGGCACAGTCAAGGAACCAGCTTACTGTTTAGGATTATGCCTTTCTAAATATATATATATTTTTGGTTATATATGTTAAGTCAAGCCACATTGTCAATTGTGATTTTCACCCCAATCGAAATTTGTCCTCCGCATTTACCCATCTGTGCAGTCAGAACACACACACACACACACACTAGTGATAACTAGGGGGCTGTGGTGCACACGTGCCCAGAGCGGTGGGCAGCCCTAGCCCGGCGCCCGGCGCCCAGGGTGTTGGGGTTAGGTGCCTTGCTCAAGGGCACCTCAGTCATGGCCTCAGGCCTGGGAATCGAACCCACAACCCTCCGGTCACAAGACTGGTTCCCTAACCACCAAACCATGACTGCATGAAATGTAATTGACATGAATATTCAAGGAATGTTTCCAAGTAAAGAACAAACCAAAACAAAATGCTGTTGCTAATGATCTCAAATGCTTAAAGTACTATATGGGTAAAATTAAATGTATGCAAGTCAGAAGATGCAAACACAGGGCTGCTGTCTCTATGCTGATTTGTTTTTAAGAAGGTAATAACATTTACATTTCAGAATAAATTCTGCAAGTGTTTACCTCACAACTTCTGATGTATTTGAACAGGTAGCGAGGAGACTGTCTCTTGTTAAGCACCCAAAGTGTTTCGGCCTTAGTGGTGGACAAGCAATCGAGCTTTTGGCAAAAGAAGGTGACAGACTCAAATTCGAGTTCAGGTCGCCAATGGGGCAGCATTATGACTGCAATTTCTCTTTTGCTGGTTTGCGCACCCAAGTGACAATGGCTATCAACAAGAAAGAGAAGGAGGAAGGTTGTTCATTTGTTCATTCTTATTCATTCATAAATTTGGCAAAATTCAGTTGGCAAAATAAATATTTTTTAATGTTCTTTTTAACAGGCATTCAACAAGGACAGCTATTATCATGTGTGCAGGACATAGCTGCTGCCACACAGCACGCAGTAGCTTCACACATAGCCAAGCGGACATTTCGGGCCATTTTGTTCTGTAAGGCCAAAGGTCTTCTGCCATCAAGCAACCCAACTCTGGTAAGCATACTGCTCCACAGGACTTAGCGTGACGCTCAACTCCAAACTGGTTGAATGGCATCAGGATTTTACTGAAACAAATGCAGCAGAATGACCTGTCGGATGCCGTACAAACACTGCAGTTCAAGTTCTGTGGTGTGTGGATGACGCCCCCTGTAGGTTGTGTCTGGAGGAGTGGCCAGCAATGGATACATCAGGGAAACACTGAGGATTGTCGCAGATACCACCGGTTTGCGATTACTCTGTCCTCCATCACAATTCTGCACGGATAATGGAGTCATGATTGCATGGTATGGATGATTTATCTATAAACTGAATGCTATATATTTTTTTATCTAGCAGGACACTAAGATCTGGGTTTGCTTTTAGGAATGGTATAGAGAGACTCAGGCACGGGAAGGGGATTGTGTCGCCCAATCAGGAGGTCAGCTATGAATCCAAGTGAGTCAAAGAAACAGTCGCCTGCATTCAGAAGGGGATTGGTTCACACACTCAGGAGGTCAGCTACGACGAGTCAGACACGGTCACTCCTCATGCACTGTTTCGTAAGGAACTCCATTACATTTACTTGTGTAATGTTCATTACGGTGACGGTCTATCCCCGTTTGCTTGTGTAATCCCAGGGCTCCGCTTGGCAGGGATATATCTGCAGAGGTGAAGGATGCTGCAATCAAGATCCCTCCATTAAAACTGAAGATAAAAAGCTGATAATGGCCGTTTTCATGAGCTTAATATTATGATTCCAGTTTATAAATAAATAATAAAACAAAAAAAATTATACTGCTTTGTGTTGCTTTATTGAACGTGTTATTCTTCCCCCTTGGCACGTAGAGCGGACTACTGGCAGCCATTCGAGCTGTCCACGGGCAACACTGCCAGTGTTCCACCGCGGCTGTGAATAACTGAGTCAGGTGGCGTTACTCTGGTGTTTCCAGGGTCTGCCGGGAACTGTGAGAAGATCCCTCGACGTATCGCACTCTGGGCTCAGCGGTCCTGCTCCTCTGGCCAAGACGATGCAGCGCCGGGGTCGATCGGGTTCTGTCAGGGGCGTTTTTGAATGTGGGCAGGATGTGTGATGTGGTCCTTCTTTTAGGAAGCCCTAGCAGGGAAGAGGGAACAGGACATGGTAAACGCCACTGACCCTCACCTGATGCCAGGGTCACACCACCATGTCACAGAGCCTACGAAGGCACAGAGGGACATCAGATGCACTGCTTCTGCACTCGGAAAGTCTCTGACTTGCTTCATAGAAAATTGCAGAAGGTTGGCATAGATACAAGCCCGTGTCTGCTCGATGGTCAAAGAGCTACTTTAACTTTCTTTTGAGCACTCTGGTGCCAGTCCTACAGAATTGATCATGTATGGTGTTGAAACCTCATGGGCAGTTTGACATTAAATGGCCCTTCATTGTACTGTGTGTGCTGTCCACAGCATGTACTTTTACTGCAGTACCTCTACTGAAGCACTGGCGGACAGGCGGTCCTCCATGTACTTTTACTGCAGTACCTCTACTGAAGCACTGGCGGACAGGCGGTCCTCCATGTACTTTTACTGCAGTACCTCTACTGAAGCACTGGCGGACAGGCGGTCCTCCATGTACTTTTACTGCAGTACCTCTACTGAAGCACTGGCGGACAGGCGGTCCTCCATGTACTTTTACTGCAGTACCTCTACTGAAGCACTGGCGGACAGGCGGTCCTCCATGTACTTCCAAACTGCAGAAAACGAAAAGAGGGGCGTTATTTCTGGACATAACGTTTAAGATGCATTGTGCTTGGTACATTGTGTGTACCAAGCCATATGTAGAACTCAAAAAATGCCATTTCAAGCATACTATTACTATTGGCTGTAATAAATGCAATATGATCAATATGATAATGTCCAATAAGGAACTAGCCAATTAGGCAGTACCTAAGCGCAGGTAAGCCCATGGCCCTTTGTCTTCTGAACTCCGCTATGAATCTGCGGCATATCTTGGCATCTTCAGCCAGATGGTCCATGAGCAGTTTATAAGTACCAGGATTGTTCCTGCATTCCACCAGCAGGAGGCGATGTGCATGTCGGTTGAAGGTGAGGTAACCGAGTGCACTGGCGCAAGCAATTCGCACCTGCCGAAAGTTGAATGAAAGCTGTCAGTCTCTCGAAGCTGAAGAAAACTGAAAAAACCTCTCGTCTTTGTTTTGGCTTTCACCGGGGTGCTACCAGTATGGTCTGTGTTGTACCTCTTCATCCTCAGAGTAGAGGTGGCCACAGAGACGTTCTACAGCCCCAATGGTCACTATGGCGTCCGGAACCCCCGCTCTGGAGTGACACAAGCTTCCCAGTAGCTGTGCTGGAGAAGCACCAAGTAACGGCAAACATTACAAAACAAATCGTGTATGTTGTATGTGAATAATAATGTTCATGGGAGGTAGCAGATGAGCTGATGAAGGTACCTGTGGTGATAACAGTGTCAGGTTTCCCAGACACCAACAGCTCTACTAGACTAGTGATTCCTCGTGCAGTAAGTGTCACCTGATCAGAGTCAGTGATCACTTTCGCTAGCACCACTATCTAATCAATAAATAAAAGGGCAGCAGTAATTATTTCATGCAAGATTCCAAATAATGTTAAACATCAATGTTGCATGCGGAATGCCCAACCATCATGCTGTGGTGAGAAATGTCTGGACGCTTCATTCTACCTGAAAGGAGGCTTTGGCCTGCTCTGTCTCATTGGCCGAGTTCAGGAAGGGCTCAAAGGCTCCCAAGGAAACTCCGCCCCTTTGCTTAATCGCTGTCTGCTGGGCGGGGTTATTGTAAGCAAACTGAGCCAGTGCGTGCCCTGCCTCCAGACGGATATTCTGCCATATAACATACATTGGAAAATGTCATGTGGGTGATCAAATTCAAACGTATTTTGGACCTTAACGTACTTTCTTCTTAGATGCTAAGATGCTAAACACTGGTCTAGTGGCCTAGTGACCAGAAATTGAGGAACATTTGGATACCAAACTTGCTAGCTGATTGATGACACTTAGGGTATGTAAATTGTAAAGTGAATTAAGTAAATTAGACTTTTCTTCAACTGTTTTTCTTCAACTGTTTGAGGAATCATGATAAGAAAAGCAGGTTACTTGGTCTTGGTCTTGCAGAAGATTCACAATGGTGTCGTAGGAAAAGTCCTCGTGTTCCCAGAAAACCTTCTGCAGGTCCTGGTTGCCCATCAAGATGGAGGCCAACGTGTGGGACACCTGGACCTGCTCCCATTAACAACGCAGGAAGTGGAAGTGTTTAATCCAAACACCGTGTCCATGACAACATTTGTGAAATGTCACTTGTGAATGAAAGGAAACATATACGCAGGACTTACCTTCACCTGCACAGACTCGTGGCTGTGGAGAAGCTCTAATAATGTCGGAATGGCTTTCTCCTCATAAATCGCCATCTGACTGTTTGCATTATTAGTGTAAGCCACACCTACAAACATTTAAATTAAATAAACATACAAACAAGCCGTTGTGTTCTGTATGTTAATAATACTCTCCATTCTGAGATGGGGGATGGGGCAGTAATTACCAATGCACAGTGTACCAAGGGCGCGGATAACGCTGAGGAGTGTCCTCTCCGTCGTACGAGCCACCCGCAGTAGTCGCACCAGCGGCGGCACCCCGTTCTCCCGACACAGACCTCTCTGGTGCCTGAGGCTGTCGTGGCTGAGGGCTATCACAGCCTGGCATCCTGCAAACCATAAAACCAGACCAGTCCGACATCTTGAAGCGTGGAGAAGGTCCAGACGCCTCCTTCCAAATGCTGTAATTCACAAATCTAATGTGAGGACAAGTCTGGCTGACAGGGACCTAGCGGGAGTTAGAGGAACGGCTGCTCGACTGAAGCTGTTAAACAGACCTATCGCACTCAAGTGCCAGACGCGAGGTCGAACAGGAAGTAGCCCTAGCTGCAGAATCACTGCCTGCGATCGTTTCATATATGTAGAGGACACTAATGGCAAAAACAAGAGGCATGGACGTGTGTTTGGTACGAGGAGTGTTCCCAGGGACGTCCCAGCGGGGCTCCGCCATTCCTGAGTGCATACCTGCCTGCGTTATGACTCTAGCAGACTGGTAGCGTCTCGAGACAGGAAGCGCTGGCTTCCCACCCGCTGGACCTGACCTTTCTCACAGTAGCAGACACGGAGCTCAGGTAGTGTACTGTCCAAAGGGCCGTACATCAACCTTTAGCACAGCTGACCCTGGAGCTGTCAGCGCCGTGTCATCCAGTGCTGAGTTTACTGTGTTTTTTTGGTGCTTCGTGTTGTTAATCTCGGGAGATCACACTTCCGCCCTCTGCATTCGCTGACAGCTTCACTGGGAAAAGCTTTTACTTGAGACATTTCCGAGTGTCCCAGACGCAGGCAGGGGCAAGAGGCGGAGGGGAGCTCCTTCGGAACAGCGCGACCAGACCTGGCCTCTACCTGGCCTCACCTACGTATTGCATTTTGTCCGAGGAGGACAGGAGCATGTCCAGGATGAAGTGGTAGCTGATGAGCTTGACACACACACACACACACACACACACACACACACACACACACACACACACACACACACACACACACACACACCCACACACACCCACACACACCCCACACACACACACACACACAGATTAGACTAAAGCTTGTGGGTGAGTGCAGCACTACAGTAAAGGTCAGATACATTACCTTTAAGAGGCGCAGAAGTTGTCTGTCAGCAGACTTCTTCAGAAAGCATTCCTGTATGGCCGGGTTTTGGTGCACTATAGCCTCCAGGGCATTTGCTGCTTTGACCTGCGCAGACATCTTTCTGCACCGTAACACCTTCACCAGAGGGGTCACGACCCCAGCCCCACAGATCAGCTCCTGGTTGTCTCTGTGGCCACGAGCCAGCTCCGCCAAGGCTAAGCAAGCCTCCTCCTGCAGTTTCTCTAACACACACACACACACATCTAATATAGAATTGCTGGATACAACCAATCAAAATGAGGCATATGTAGATATATTAGCATAGACATTTCAATTACAGGCCCAGTCATCTATCAGTTATCATGCATCACAGGAGCTGTTTATTATAATCAAGTAATCAATCTCAGACACAATCAATCCCAGTAATCAATCCCAGGAGACAATATCTGACTTCACCAACATACACATGAACACAAATGTTTGTCCAACTTATCCTACAAATCAATCGGTCAGCGGTGTGAATCAGAACAGAAAAGGGTCATGTGTATATAGTTTGCACAGGTGCTGAAACAACAGAATCATGGCTGACCAGCAACAGAAGCTGTTAGAGTCTCACAGTGAGGTGGAACATCAGGAGGAGTTCGTGGTACCTGAACTCACACTCAGCAGCTCCACTAGGTGAGGGATCCCCCCAGACATCGCTGCTGTTGCCTGGTTACTGGTGCAGGCGCAGCACAGAACCCGCACGCACCTCAGCGTGTTCACCAGCACGTCCTGGAGGTCAGAGTTCAGCAGGCGAACGACCGGGGCCACCCCACCCTGCAACACGGGCCAAAGGGAAGGAGGAAGTTCCAGCTAGCAGGCCCCGCCCCGCCCCGCCCCCAGGCCTGTCATGAACACAGCCGTCGTTTCGTCTGGTCTGATTTTCACAAGGATCTTATTCATTCAGAAATTATTTCCCTGCATATAATCTTTTAATTATAATATTGTATGGTTAACAATATTAAAATTTGCATGACAACTGCTTGATTAATACACAACGTAATACCAAAGATGGAATGCATGTGGCTTTAAACAGACATTTTTATTTACAATTATTTATATCGCGCACAGTTCCAGCTGTGTTCACTCACCAGTTCGCCTATGTGGGTCTGGTACTGGTTGCTGTGGGCGGCCAGGTCCGCCAGTATAAGTGTGCAGCGTGAGTGGAGCTCGGCCTGCGGGCTGCCAAGGAGATCTATGAGCACGGGCACGACCCCCAGGCGCATCAGCTCCTCAGCGGCAGGGCCGTGCGCCGTCACGGGGCAAAGCGCTGCAGCGGCCATGCACTGCAGCAGGGGCCTGCCAGTGCGCAGGATCGCCACCAGGGCGGCGATACCACCTGCAGAGCAGAGCGCACGGGCTTGTGTTATCGACACTGCAAACACATCGTGCTTCTATAACAGGTGATCTGGTGCACTGGTCTCCATGGAGATCAAGCCAGCCTGCCCGTGGGTTACGTCTCCTACCCAAACCTACAGCGCCTGATCCGGCTAACCAAAGACGTCTGAGGTTGGGCACCAACGTAATAAATGATCGGGCTCGAGCCTGGTAAAAGTTGCCCTGGCTGTCTGACTTTGACCTGCTTCCATGATGTCCTTCCAGAAGGAGTCGGTGTTGATGGAGAGAACTTCCAGGCACCTGACAGCCATCTCCTGCCTCCTGGGCTCCTCACTCCGCAGCATCTCTGCAGGGCGAAGGAGAACAACCCCAAAGCGCTGCTTCATTTACCGCATCGATGCTCCATGTGACAATGTGTAACATCTCAAAGGCCAGGAAACCCCCTGTTAGCTAACATTATCATCCCACTGAGCTGCTAATACAGCCACCGCCATGTTTCACGCATCACAGCGATGGCCCTGACTACCGCAGACGTGCGACGCACTCTCAGCTGTACGCCAGCGTACCGACAAGGATCTTCCACACAGGCAGGTCGTCCAGATTCAGGCGAACGAAGCACCTGAGCACGTCGGTGTGGAAGTAAAGCACAGCCAACTGCACGGCGTCATTTCCTTTACTGTCCCTCTCTCTCCAGTCCGCCCCGCTCGACAGCAGGAAGTCCAGCGCGTCCACGGAGCCAGACATGGCCGACAGCAGGAGGGGCGTGGTGCGATACCTGCAAACACCCCGGCTGAGCGGTCAGGCCATCTGAGAGAGGGAAGCGCAGCCTTTCGCAAGCGGAGACGTTGATCACTCACTCAGCGCAGGTGTGCGCGTCCAGCGAGGACGGGTCCCTCCTGCACAGCGCCTGGACGCATGCGACCTGGCCGTAGAACGCTGCAAAATGCACCGCCATCCAGCCTCTCCCGTCCGCCTGCGTGTGGTCGGCCTGCAGGGCAAGCAGGCAGCTCAGGGCCTGGAGAGAACCGCACTGGGACGCCAACTGCAACGCAGTGGGACCTGCAGGAAAGACGCCCTCAGGCACGGACGGAGTATTTAAATCATTAACACCATATTTACATCCACATATCCACCCCATTCACTTCATGTCAGTAGGGTTTAATGCTCAAATTCAATTTAACTAAAACCAATGGGCGGTATTTATTAACAGCTGTGCACTAATTAACGTGGCAGTGAGCGTACCGGACCGGGTGGACCTCCAGCGGCGGGCCCGGTTCAGATCAACGCCTGCCGCTGCCAGCTGACAGATGATGTTGGCATGGTTACCCATGGCAGCGTGGTGGAGCAGAGAGTAGCCGTGCTCGTCTAGCGCCCCCAGGTGGGATGGAGAGTTCTTGCGGCTGAGTGTGTGAAACACCGACGACAAGCCCCGCTCCGCCGCGGCCCGGAGTCCGTACGGCACATTCTGCAGACAAGACACACACACACACACACACACACACACTCCGTATCCTAGTGACGGGAAAGCCTCATTGGGCTTTAGTATACACACACTCAACGACGAACACCAAACTTGTTCTGTCCTTATTAATTCGTCTATATTAATAATAACACTGGACACATCTGAATAATACGATTCATGGCTACCATATTCCCTTAAATACAAGAGATAAGATATCAAAGCAGCTCTTAAAATATCTACTTGTCAACAAATCACAATGTCCAAGTCTCTGATGAGCCTTCACCTTGCACTTGATGGCTTTGCCATACCCGAAGGTTTTCTTAAAGTCTTCGTGGAGCTCGGTGTCAGTCAGGGGAAGCCTCTGTTGCCGCTGGGTTTTGATGGTGGTGTTCATGGCCTCCCACCACTGAACCACGTTCTGCTGGGCACAGAAAGGTGCCATCTCAACGGAGATCACGCAGTAGCTGCAGAATGAGGGCACACTTACAACCAGAGGGGACCAGGGACAGCTCAGCTACTTCCAGATTTATCTTCTGTCCAAAACTTACCTCTTCCCATCGATCTCACTAAGGGGTATGGGAAAGTTTGTCTTGTATGTGGTGTCTTGCCGAAGTAAGTCATTCAGATAGTCCGCTGCTTGACTCTGGAGTGTTGTAAAGGCTTCCTGTAGAGGAAAAGATCAATTGCTGTAAAACAGAAGTTAGTTAAATGCTATATAAGCTATTTTGTGAAAACTAAATGATCATAGGTATAGATTTTTAGGGGTGGGGTCAATAATTCCTGCTCACACTAGTCATATAATGTGTTACGTTGGGTTGCATGAGTTTACAAAGTAACTAGTAATCTGGGGTGCCAGCCTGGAATACCTTCCCATGGTGCACCGATAAAGTACCAGCACAACCCAACAGCTGTCTCACTCTGTGTAACACACACCATGAATCAGGCTGTTACAGATTCACCTTCATCTCCTCGGTGATGTCGCCCAACTCAGGAGTGCCCACGTCAAACTCAATGGCCCCGTGCAGGTGAAAATACTGATCCGGTTTAAAGGGGAAGTGTTTACAGGAGAACTCCGGCCCGAGGAGGAGAGGAGGCAGCTCACGCTCTGTCTTCAGTTTGTCCTCTGGGAAAAGTAACACCTAGTAATCAGGCCAACGATAAACTATGACTTTCCAATGCTATGAAATCATAAAAGTAAAGAGAGGAGGGAGTGTCTTTTTTTGGCCAAGCCATGCAAACGATTTACCTAATTTACACGAACCAAATTTACCAATTATGTTAATTCTGTGATTAAAGAGGTGGGGTTATCAGCAAAAGGGGTGGACCTGGGAAAGGAGGGAGCATCCGTGACAGGTCAGGAATCCTCATCTTCTTCCTCAGGCTTATAAGGAAAGGCACGAGGAAGCCGATGAGCTTCAGGTAGGTCAGGTCGCGGCTCAGCTCCGCCTTCTGGCGCAGGTGCGTCTTCACCGTCCTGGCGTGGCGGGACAGCCTCTGTTGAAGCTGCTGGAACTTGGCCAGGTCCAGGTCCTCCTCCGTCCGCCGGACCACTGAGGACACGCCGTGGGTGCCCTCGAAGGTGAACAGGTTCTCGCGCTGACGCACCGAGGTCAGACGGGAGGTTATCTTTAGCAGGACGCTGTCGACGTGCTGAGAAAAGAGCTTCTGCTCCTCGGCACTGTTGGGTTCATAGGTCGGGTCCCTGTCATTGGAGTCATTGTCATAGATTCCCTGGTAACAAGGATCATCTGAGGGGTCTACTAAACCTACAATAAAGGACAGGACTCATTATGATGCACTCTAAACGCCTATGTGCTTTAGTATGTATTTCAAACCAGAAACTTATTTAAATGAACTTTAATCTACTGACAATAGACCGAGCATAATATGTTTTAAACAGTTGAAAGACATTAAATGGCTCACCTGCTGTAAGAAATTCTGCAAACATATCCTTCTTTGTCTGCGGAATTCCGTTAGAATCCACACCCATGCTGGATCTCCATAATTCAGAAAACCGCATGCGTTTTTCCTTTGGAATATATGCCCCGTGCCAGAGAGCCTTCATGGTATAATCTATGTTTATCAAAATCTGACCTATTCTGGTATCACAGTACGCAGGTGACAGCTGGCACGATGTGCTCTGGTCGTAGTTTGCTTCCAGGCTGATTAACGGCACTTGATTGAAACAATATATGCCAACCGTTAGTTCCCTTAAAATTTGGTGAACGACTTTGTAGTCAAGAGGCATATTTGAGTCAAAAGGTGAAAGAATGATGGCGTTGGTGTGCGAGAAATTGTTCATTTGCCTGATGATTCCAGGCGGGGCTTCCACGGGTAAAATGAAATCTTCTGGACATAGTAACCAATTGCAGGTCGTCAAAGTAAGCAGTTCCTGGACTTCCCTTCGGTCGTATTTTTCAAAGAAAGCGCTGGCGTTTCTCTGCGCTGCCACCGCAAGGCGAAAAGCTTTAGCGCTCTTGTGATCAGTTTGTAATCTCACTGGTGATGCGCTGCTTAAAGACAGACGATCCATGGTCATGTTCAAAGTTCGTCGACAAAGGGTTTGTTTAGCAAATGAGAGGCTTTATCACAAAAATAAAATTGCTCGACAACTGAAAATTTGTTTTTTTCCGTTTGCGTTCTCAAAAACGTCCTTCCTCCAGAGTAACGTATTATATATTCTTTAACTCTATTAGTGAGTGCACAACCTAGCGTGTATCTTTTGAGAAACAGCGTTGCACTTGGCAACGAGCGACGCGCATGTCGGCTTGTACGAGTGCATTGCTGGAATGTGCCACTAGATGTCGCCATTGCACAACCTTCATGTTGAGTGCCACTAGAGGTCGCCATTGCACAACCTTCATGGTGAGTCCAACTCCGTGACGTAGTGACTTAACTTTGCACCCAAAGTATGGCGTGTGACAGTCAGCAAAGAGTAGTAGTAAAGTTGCATGCGTTCACGGGAATACAAGACATCTAGAAAAGTTAGAAGCTGCAGTGCTATTTGGTCCTAAGGTGTGATTCGAAGCGTTCGTTGGATAACATATTTCAACGGAAATCTGACTTCAATTTTCAGGACGTAGCATTAGCTGTGGCTTCTTAATGATGAAAGCTGTTATACTAGCAGCAGGATATGGTACAAGACTGCAGAGAGATATCGACATTGACACAACTGGAGGATTCAAACATTTGGAAGGAGTTGCAAAGCCTCTGATGCCCGTTGGCTGCTATCCCCTAATTTCTCACTGGGTCCGGGCGCTGAGTGAGAATGGGTGTATCGATGCGATTTTTGTGGTTGTGAGTTGACTCCTATATTCCCGAGTGAACTTGTTTCCAGTTCTAAACTGTTTCTTTGACAACGATGCAGATCTGTAAATCTGTAAATAGCCAACAAGTCTTGTGTTCAACAGACCAATGCCCGTTACCACGACGATTTCCAGAAATGGGCTCAGGAGTTTCCTAATGTTAGAATCCTTAACGATGGAACAATAAACAATGAGGTACAATAACATCAAATCTGTTCTTAAAGGTTCAACGTGTAGCTGTATCAGTGCCATTCACATGCCTTGCTCTGACAACAGAAAGCTACACAGTTGCCTGTGCAACACATTGCACCTTTATCTAGACAATATAGTTATAGATATTGTAGGAAGTCCATAGACAGCTCATGGGTGATTTATCATACGTCTTTGCAGGAGCGGCTCGGTGCGATTGCCTGCCTTCAGCTGACAATAAAGCACTTTGCAGTGGATGACCATATCATTGTGATCGGAGGGTATGTCCTTGGAAGTGTTCCTAAAAAGCCTGTACTTCTAGTAGTGTTACAACTAAAATTACCTTTGTATCCTCTTCTTCAGGGACACGTTGTTCAAAGAAGATTTCAGCCTCAGGGCATTTCTAGAGCGATTCGCTGTGGCCCAGAGGAAGGACGAAGACAGCAGCCTCGTGCTCACGTATCCATGCACGGACGAGGGTGAGCGAGTGGGAACAGGACGGGGGAAACGAGCCAATCAGAACAAACCGTGACCCCTGCTCGACAGCCTATGGTCCTTTCTGCTTTTGCATCCACAGAAACATCAAAGTACGGCATACTGGAGGTGGACTCGGACCTCAGGGTGCAGCGTATGAAAGAGAAGCCTGGTCCTGCAGACACGGAGTCCCGCAGTGCGGTATGTACGCAACGCATGCATCCCTGCGGCCACTTAACCCTGCACTGCTGTGGGTTATAATACATTTGTTTTTATTGCATTGTGTTCCTTTGCAGTGTCCTTGTTTTTATTTGTTTGCAAGAACAACCCTCCCCCTGTTGGACAGCTTCCTGAAAGAGAACGAGGTACTAGCTTCACCTGTTCTATACAGTAGTGTGCTAGGTTGCTGGCAGGTGTATTAGTAGGCTTATTTGGGTGCATGGACAGTGCCTTTGTCCAATGTCCTAACTGCAAACATCCTGCCTCACCACAAAGAACGGACCAATCGAAGAGAGAGATGCACCAGGAAACTTCCTGTCATGGCTTATAATAAGGTGATTTACACCTCACCTGCCTGATCTTATTCAGCTGCCTGATCTGTTGAATTTATTAACCAAATAAAGGTATCTGCATCCCTTTTTCATTTCAGGAGACCTGTTTATGTCTACGGGATATCAGGACGCTTTGATGTGGGAAACCTTCTGTCTTATGTAGAATGTGACAAATACTTCAAAGAGCAACTTAAAGATCCTGAGGTTTATTTAAAATAGGACTCATCTGGCTCAAAACAACTTGCTTTTTATCAATCAACTGCTGCATAGACAAAAGAAACAGTAAAATGTGGATCTGAACCGAGACTCCCAAACTACTGAAGACTAACAGCAGTGGGGAGAGACATTTGTAAGACATGTACAAATAAAGAATGCGTTTAAGTGTCTGCGCTAGCTTGTGAGCAGTCTCTTGCATTTATCGGAGGCTTTTTCACGGGTGTTCTCCAGCTTAGCGATTCTGGAGCCAAACTGCATGGCTCTCTTGGGTAGTAGAGAAGAGGCCCCCAGACCCAGATCCATGGCTACCAGCCTCAGAAGCAGCTTCTCCCCGACGCCCCGGGGCAGAGACAAGTCTGCCTTCTCCCATATCGGCAGGCTGTTCAGGAAGCTTACCACATCCTCATCCAAGTAGGGAAATCTGAATACAAACAAAATTAGTGATGGCTAAATTTCAGCTACATTGGTATTTTCTTTTACCTATTTTTGTATTCTTCTGGATCAGTTCTATACATGTAATCATCACAGCTGAAGCCTTTTCACATCATGCAATTAAGGAACAACGTAATCAGCGTACCTAGCCTCTTTGCCATGATCTCCAATAACACGGTCGTCTCGACCGAGATTCCTGGAGGATATTCTGCCCAGCTCCATGGCAAGCTCTCTGACCAGGCCCTCGAGACCCGAGACCTTGAACCGTACACGGTGTCTGGAATAACCCGCTAGCTGTTCATCTGCCCCAATGCCCGTCAGAACCACCTGTCGGTGAGGAAAAGAGACCCGTGTAAATAAACCTACAACAGACCAAACCAACACCAGAGGTCTCCTGTGCCCAGGGTGTCACAGATGAAAACTCTGGTCACCTTTGCAGCTGAAGTGTGCCGCCTCGTTCCTGCCCCATCCGATACGATTCCCTCTCCTCTGGCTGCAAACCACACGGCGCAGCCGATGCTGTCGTCCAGGACCGTGTCCAGAGGGTGCACAAGCTGGCTGATGCGGCTCTCTCGCATCTCCTTAAGCTCTTCTCCAGTAACGTTGATCTCGACGAAGTTCCACTTTCGTGCAGGACTGAGATTTTTGAGCTCCTGTAAACCAGCTCGACCGGTGATCCTGTCTGGCACGTCGAAGCAGCCTGACCCCTGCTGGTCTGAAGGGGCAACGTCAGCATCGGTGCACCCCGTCTTCTGTTTATGCCCTTTCTTTCTGGAAACCGGATTCGTCTTTAATTCCTGAAGTTGGAATGCCACATTGAGGAGGTCGATTGGTCTGTCTGCAGGTATGTGGTGATCAGCAAGGACAGCCAAAATCATTGAATCAATTCCTCCAGAAAAGAGGATGGCAGTTTGAGCCGCCCTGTCTGGGTCTTCTGCGGCCGACTCCTGGAGGGGGAGACACTGCACCCTCCTCCGTACTGCCTCGCTGAGCACACCAATAAGGCTGCTCACCATTTCTCTCTTTTCAGCACTTTTTAGAAACTCCTTTAGAGCAACAGGTGAACTTTGAGAACTCGGATTTAATTCAAGGTTTGGTGCATTTACGGACATGTTCATTGGAGGAACAGGAGAAGCGATGAAGAGTCTAGAACTGTTCATTGCTAAGGAGACAGAAGTGGGCAAATCTTCAAAATCGAAGTCATTCGGTGTCTCAGCATCTGGGCACGCCCAGGGATAGAGCTCAAGTGTCCAATTTCCACGTTGTGAACTGCTCCTTAAATCCAACCTGTACACACCCACCGCTGGTACTTCCTGCCAGTGGAGAGCGCCGGCATCTGGCAGGCGGGCGGACACAGAGGACAGCACAAAGGAGCTCTGTGTCGAGTCGGTGCTCCAAAGCAGACTTCGCCTCCCAAAGAAATCCCTCCCAAACCAGATGCAGTGTTCGTCTTTCTGGTAATAAGTGAAGGTCCAGGGGCCCTTAACTTGAGACAAGACAAACAATGTGTCTGAACTGGATTTGCACGCTGACAGGTGCCGGAGGATAATTTCAGTGTCGTTTTCTTTACTTGCCACTGTCAAACCCCCAAACACCTCACCATTCCAAAGAAGAATGTTCCCATCAGCATCTTGTAGAGGCTGAGGTGTCAAGCTTCCCCTCATGTGGAGTACATGGGCAGAGAACATGCAACTGTAAACTGGATCGCAGATCTGTACTGTAATGTTCTTGCTACAGTTGGGCCCTCTGTTACGAAGCTTTTCACACACATTTTCCTGAATTATACACCGAGATGCACTTAGATTCACTACACAGCAGATTCCACACATCTTCCCCAAATCAAGATCCTATATCTTGAGCTTTACATATCTTGAAATTCTTTCTTCATTTTGTCCAGTTCCCCTGTGGGACAGAAAGGAAACTGATTTATTCAATGTGCCAAATGGCAGCAGTATAGATCTGCGTGGATGAAGCCCTTACGTTTGCACGAACTCAACGTATTCCCTTTGTCTGTCAAGAAGAATATGTTGCTGTTGGGCTGCTGGGTGTAGACTCTCTGTGAAGAAAAGGGTCAAAAATACATTTACAAAATGTTTTTGTCTGGATGCTAGTTAGTAACATTTTCAGGCTAATATATTAGTTTTCCGATATGCGTACACTTGAGACAGAAACTCCAATCGTGACAACTCACCATGTTAAAGTTTAACAAACGAATGCGGTCACGAAGCAAGCTAGGCTATACACCCAAGACGGCTGGAACGATCTTAACTAAATCTTACCCTGTTTTTCTTCAGGTTTGACAGTTCATCAATCAAGACCTTTTGCTCCTTAATCTGCAAATGAATTACATGTATTGAACAGAAGTGCACTGGTGCGGTGCTAACTAGCACAGTTAGCATCACATACAAAGCAAACGGACAGCCTAGGCGGAAATAGCTAGCTAGGCTAGCTAATTTAGCCGCGTTAAATAGTCAAAATCAACTTTCGCGTGGTCAGTTAGCAGATGTAACCTTTTTATTGAGCTCCTCCTTGGTTGTGCGCTCATCCTGAGCAAAGTCTTCTAACTGCTGACTGGTCTTGGAAGACATTTCAGATGGACGTTTTCATCACCTGTGTAAGGAAATACCAAGGGTCCATTGCCCACGTGATACAGGTCGCGTCTCTTTAATATGACGTAATTGTTTATCGACAAACGTACGCGGTTTTTATTGGTACTAAGAAATGATAAACGTACTGAATCCGTTAGAATAACGTACTTCCCTTTACGCACCATTTCACCCTAAACACATGTTGTTCTTCTGGAGAATGACTGCACCATAAAGCGCTTATTCGGTGGGATCCTATCATTTTGCATAATAAAACACGATTTTGTCTAGTCATATAAACTGAAATAATAAGTTGAAACTAAAGTTGATAAACTTGGGTGATGTTGTTGAACGAAAGAAAGGTACTGAAAGACTGACATGAAGCTGCATTTCTCAAGTCCCAACAGTTTTTTTCTGTGTAAACGTCGAAACAAACGACTCTTTAGCATTGGCACTCTTGCACAAGTTGGTAGTGCAATGGGTGATCAGCAAGTTAGGATGTTTGGATTCTTATGCACAGTTACATTTTGGGCCCTTTTAAGTGACCCTGACACAACAGTCACCTTTTAAGTTAGATATAGATGCTTTATTTGCTTTATTAGCTTTCCAGTGTAAACTAAC
Organism: Brachyhypopomus occidentalis; assembly: GCA_020368025.1. Lineage (NCBI taxonomy): Eukaryota > Metazoa > Chordata > Actinopteri > Gymnotiformes > Hypopomidae > Brachyhypopomus > Brachyhypopomus occidentalis. The sequence continues at coordinate 1,130,651 of JAGXOD010000003.1, forward strand.
TTTGTGTTTATGTGTTCGTGTACTGATGGCAGTTCTTTCTCACTAATTTTATATTGTGCATTCATAATAACTCTAACAAGTGTTTACTGATTTCGATGATACCGATGATGTTTGTCTGTGTGGTCCAGTAGATTTTGCTCCAACTGTACTGAGTATTACAGCTCTGTTGAGCTTGGTGACTCTTAAAAGGTTTAGTGGCAGACCACATGACCTGGGCCCATGTGAGGTGTACTCTGAAGTCATAAGCACACTAGCTTGTTTGGCCACGGTCAGGGCCACATAAGCACATGAACTCTGCAAATTTCTCTATTGACTTGAAACACCTGTGTAATGTCTCTATATTGTGTTTGTTTATTCAGTGTGATGAAACAGTGTGATGAAAAAGAAAAGCACTGATATGCCTACGAAAATAAAACATAAAAAAACATAAAACATAAAAAAATTGGTAATAGCAATTGTGCCTAAACATGATTAACAGTGCATTAAAAAAATCTAAGTTTGTATGATGAGAACAGAAACAGATTGTTGCAATGTTATGCAAAAAATGTAGCATTCCCCTGCAAGACTAGACCAGCCTAAACCTTTGGGATGACGTAGGGTCCACAATGTCACATGATCAAGAAAAATACCATGAGCCAGACCACTACAATATGGTGCCTTTAAAGAGATAGATCAACAACAGCATAGTCACTTGCCTGACTAATGTGTTTGTATTTTTCAGATTTCAGGTATGAGACCCAATGTATTTTTAGTTCTTCCAGAACTGAATATTTCCAACTGAACCACCTTTTTTAATCTAAAACAAGTCATTGCTTGTGAGGCCAAACAACAAATGTTTGTGACCACCACATACAATAAGTTACATCAACTTAGTGAATATTTTTTTTGTTTAGTGGTAACAAAAGACACTAAACCACTAACCACAATATAATACCTAATATTTCAACTGAACTCAAACTGACATGCCGGCTTAAATATTTACATGTCTTTATTTTTATAAGAAATAAAGAAGTCCCTTTTATTATTTTTATAATATACCAAAAAGTACTTAAAAAGTACTTTCTAGCCCCCATAGCTTGAAAACCGCATAGTCAGCATTGGGCTAGACCTGTGCTGGAGTCCTGGAGTCCAACTTTCAGGACCAAACCAGTTCATTTTAGAGAAGTGGATCGTGAACACTGAAAAAGGCAAAAAGAAAAAGCAGAAATATCCTTGGCAATAGCTGGTTGTTGCTGTCTGTTATGCTGCATTGGTCCATTTCAATATTATTTATATAGCTGTCAAATAGAGATTAGATTTCAAGGTTTTCTTGGTGCCAGTAGATGTTTTGGAGAGCAAGTCATAAATGTATGAATAATGTAATAATGTAATAATGTCGTGCCATGTAATGAATGCAAGTCAGTTAAGTAAGTGTAAAACATATGAATGATAGTGAGATGTAGAAACAGGAGCCGAGCTGTTTGGAAACGTCTGTCACTGCTCCAAAGCTCCGCAGTGCTGCCAGAGAGAGAGGGCAGAGGTCACAGCTAGGCAGGGTAATCTCAGTAATGAGTGGAAATGAACTCTGAAAGTGTGTCAAAATACTAACACACCTAAAACATCAGGAACAACTCGTACCTCTTAAAGTCTCGGCCACATGCGACAATGGAAAAGCGTAGCTTTGACTAGTTTATGAAAGCACATGCCCAAATTATACGCATTAACAGGTTTTAGAGGTTGTTCACGGTCTACAGATCTCAGCACTTCCTATCTGGGTGGGGGGTGAAGAAGGCTCAGGTGGATGTAAGATAAGAGTCCTTTATTGATTGGAAATTCAGAAATTCGGGTGCTACAGCAACTCCAGCATGGCCACAGATAAAGTTTGAATAAACAAGAGAAGAATAGAATCTGAAAAAATCTGATTTCTAATCTATATATAATACCAGCATGTACTGCTCTTATAATGAGTGGGGGGTCAAACTGAGAGAGAAAGAGGTGGCTTATGACCTCCAGAACGTTTGACCTGGCAGATGACATATCAGCTATTTCAAAAGTGACATGGAAACAGTTTTAGACAAAACATAGACACACTATACAGATATATGTGTGTGGCTCACAAGTTCATTTTAGTCTACCAGTCCAGAATGTCTGCAACCTTTCACCCACTTAAATCTATTAATTTTATGTATGTCAAATACTGTCAGGTACTTGGCAGAGCTAGAGAGAGAGAGAGAGAGAGAGAGAGAGAGAAAGAAGTTGAGGCTTTGAGGTTGCACCTTACATCACTAGGATAAAACAGGCATTCCTGTGGTTCCCTTATGGAGAGAAACAATTTGAGTGAAATACAGGATTTGTGAGGAGTGTGAGGATAGTTGTTAATTTCAGGACACGGGTGTAGACTATCTGCCAGTCCAGTCCAACTAGATTTACCTCATTGTTCTTTAATCTTATGTATTTTTTTACAGCAGACATTGCGTTTCACTTTATGAAAAGCAATGTAACTTTTCGAGTTTTTTTTGCACAATGAACCACACTCGAATGAATTACACTGCTGTGCAATATCTGAGGTGAGACGTTAGACAATGACAAAGGTTGGATTCTTCGCCTGAATAAGAAATACTTCAAAACAAAAGCGGCGCTCTGAATTCTCCTTTGCGGAGCAACCTCGTGTCACGTGACTGTGACGTATCATTTCGCAAACAACACTCCGCATTCAGCGCGTTCATAAACACAGTCGACGGGGCGGACGGAGCGGGCGCTTCGCTTCCGAGCAAGAATTTGATTCTTTTAGGTTTACAACAATAAGCCTCTAAAAGGTTTTATTTCTTTCCGACTTCAGCTACAGTGATAGCTAAGTTTGGAGAGGAGAAAAGAGGCAATTTCCGTGTTGTTCGTAGAATATATTTATATGTGTGCATTAGTCGAAGATTATTTGACATCTCACACGAAGGAATAAACACAGCGACCGCTTGCATAATCTTTAGCGTAAAAATATAGAATACAATTGTTCGGCATGGAAAAGGCAACATCTAAGAAATCGTGTTGTGGTAAGTCTACTCTTGTTAAGGTCTAGTTAGATGTGTAAGCATGAAAAATATAGATGACTGCAGTGTGATTTTTTAATTATTTTCTTATAATAATCATCGCGTCAAAAATGCTTTCACATTTTTCCAGACTCTGTTGGAGATTTTTTTAAATCTTCGAAGTTCCTTATCTACTTGGGACATGCTCTTTCAACATGGGTAAGTGGGCAAAGTATTTCTAAGTATCCTTCTATTGTACCTGATAAGAAATACAGAAATTGTAATACGTACGCGAATCATAACAAGTGAGGCATGCATGCATGTTCATATTGGTTTCATGCTTGTTCATAAAATCGTGATGTTCATAAAATCACAATTAATGCAGGTCCATACGTCCGCTATAAATTAGACAAATTCTTGCTGACAAGGACTTATTTTTAGAGCTTCGCAGGATTCTGCCCATACCTTTGAACTTATCTCGTGCTGTACGAGTGACTTTTCTCCTACTTTGCAGGGGGACCGTATGTGGAATTTTGCAGTCGCCGTGTTTCTCGTGGAGCTTTATGGCAACAGTTTACTCCTCACCGCCGTGTACGGCCTGGTCATAGCAGGGTCCGTGCTTTTGTTGGGCGCCATTATCGGGGACTGGGTGGACAAAAACCCCCGCCTCAAAGGTAAACTTGACCTCCCCTGTTTCCCTTAAGCGCAACTATACGTGAAGCGAACTATAATAACAAGCTGTCCGAATAATAAATAAATAACAATAAATAATAATGCACACTAAATCACCCTGAACATGTGCGGGATAAAAATAGAGCACGTCCTTTTAATAGTTACAACACTGTTGATTTCCTTTTATTTCAGTGGCCCAGACCTCACTGGTTGTCCAGAACAGCGCCGTTATTTTGTGTGGCATTCTGCTGATGGTCGTTTTCCAGTATAAAGAGCAGTTAACAAGCCTCTACAACGGATGGTTGCTTGTAGGTATCTGACATAAGTATAAATGCACTAACAGTTATATTTTCATAAGCTGTCTGATAATGTGTTGTTACTGAGTTACGTATCACCATCGTGCTTTATGTCTCTTGGCTCTAACGCGAATAGTGAAATAGTGGAAAATATGGAGATTTTGTTTATTAGAAGTAAAGCCTTGAAACTGTGAGACTAGGTTCAATATCACGTGCGTTTAATGGCTATTTAGTTTCAATGTTTTTAAAAGTTTGGCTTATAGCTTTATTATTTGCTCTTTCAAATGTTTTTATTTATTTGAAATTGAAATTACTATCAGTCAAACTGGGGCAAGGGAAGTGGTTCTTTATCTTAGAAACAGCTAAATAGTACAAGTTACAAACTCAGTACCTGAATAGTACCCGGGTACTGACATGACGAATGGTCTAGGGCCTCTGAAGAGACCTCCGGCAAAGCTCAGGAGTATTTGTGTCTCTGACAAACCCCAGAGAGCTGAGTGTCATGAGTCAGCAGTATGTGGGGCCCGGGTGAAACTGGAGTCACGTAGTCAAACCAGTATTAGGCCATGTAGACGGGCTTCCAGTGTGGCCCAGCGGCAGGTCCACAGCACCAGTAATTAAAGAGCGCAGCCACATTTCTTACTGCCCCTGGGGGAATGGAGGCTCCTTAACGCAGACAGTACGTGACTTCTTAGGCAGGGGGACGGTCTTGTTCTGGACCGCCTCTGGCCATGCAAGCATTCATGCTTCAAAAGAACTTGCAAGGATTTATTCTTCTTCTTTGTTGTCGTCTTATTATTATTATTAAGTGAGATTTATGAATGCTTTGCATGTCTTGAATTAGCATCGGTGAAACAATGTGTATAAAACATTTTTTTTTGCTGCGGTTGTCTTTTTTTAACAGACGTTGTGCTACATTTTCGTCATCACCATCGCCAACATTGCAAACCTGGCCAGCACCGCCATGTCCATCACCATCCAGAGGGACTGGGTGGTGGTGGTGGCAGGAGAAGACCGTAGCGGCCTTGCAGGTCCGACCTCCACCTCTCCACCATCATAACCTCCACCTCTCCACCAGCCGTCTCACACACCTCCATAGATGAACAGAGCAGGATCCACCACCTTTGACCTCCAGATAATTACCAGCTTTATAACTCGTTTCCGTTGGTCAATTGGCTCTCATGAAAGACAGACGTCCAACATTTCCTGCTGTTTAATCTGGGAGGAATGTTAGAACAAGCTGTAAATGACAGTGAAAAATAACTCCATATGTTCTTTTACAATACTTACTGCCCTTAGTGAAAACCCTTAACATGCCTCAAATGAACCTGGTAACTCACAGAGATGTAATTGAGATTTTATGGAGCCATAAACAATATAGGCAGGTGCAGGTTCACATGAAATGTTCACTGACCGAAGTTTTTCTCTCCCTCCCCCCCCTCAGACATGAACGCCACAGTGAGGATAATTGACCAGCTGACCAACATTCTGGCTCCGATGCTGGTGGGCCAGATCATGGCCTTCGGTTCCCATTTCACAGGCTGTGGCTTCATCTCTGGCTGGAACCTCTTCTCCATGTGTCTAGAGTACTTCATCCTCTGGAAGGTCTACCAGATGACTCCAGCACTGGCCATCAAGGGAGGCCAGAAGGAGACCGTCGATCAAGAGATGAAGCAGCTTAATGTTCAGAAAGGTGTGCTTTTATATGCATGTATAAATATTCAAACGTAGACTCCGCTGTTTTGTGAGTAGTTAGATGCGTTCTGTGGACAGATGGCAAAACACTTTGTAAGTCGCTCTTACAAAGTAAAATGTAAATATCAATATGCATATATACATACATGCAAAGCAGCCAATGAGAAAGAGTGCAAGTGGTGGTAAGATATTATGTTCAGTAACGAAGGACTCACCTTGACTTAACAGATTTGAATTACTTTGGGGGTTTCAAATCAGCACCCTCACCACTCCACACCCACCTCCCCCAGTAATGGAAGGGCCAAAACTTAACCTGCATCAGCTCTTACACTGATAAATGTGGTCACGGCTGGTTGCAACATATCACTTTCTCTTACGGCAGTTATGACGCAACGGCGCCATTTGGTTTTGTTGCCATTTCTAAGCCTCCTTCCCTTCCACAGAACTGGAGAACGGTGAAGTCCCGGCCGAAGGCTCCCAGCTGATGAACGAGGCTGTCATGGCCAAGAGCGACAAGGAGAAGAACCCGAGCTGCTGCTACCAGATCACGGAGCCGCTGCGTACGCTGCGTAGCGGCTGGGTGGCGTACTACAACCAGTCCATCTTCCTGGCTGGCATGGGCCTGGCCTTCCTCTACATGACCGTGCTGGGCTTCGACTGCATCACCACGGGCTACGCGTACACGCAGGGCCTGAACGGCTCCATCCTCAGCCTGCTCATGGGCGCCTCCGCCGTGTCCGGGATTGCCGGCACCGTCGCCTTCACCTGGGTGAGGAAGAAGTGCGGCCTGATCCGGACGGGCTTCATGGCCGGGATGGTGCAGCTATCCTGCCTGATGCTCTGCGTGGCGTCCGTCTTCGCCCCCGGGAGCCCCTTCGACCTGAGCGTGTCGCCCTTACAGAGCATGGTCAGCCAGCTACTGGGAGACAGCGCCGCCCTGCCTGAGGCTCCCACCATGACCAGCTTGGCCACCACAGCTGCCCAAGGCACGCTCAACATCTCCAGCATGCAGACCGAGGAAGTCCCATATATCGAGTCCTACCTGTCCGTCAGTCTCCTTTTTGCTGGCGTTATCGCTGCTAGAGTTGGTAAGTCGATGTGCAGTAAGTTGGTAATTTTGTATTTAAAATGATGTAACTTTCTAAAAAGTATTGACAGATGGACTCCGGGCTTTATCTAGCTCTTTTTAAAAATCTTTTAATCACTCTATTGTATGCGGCAAAAGGCAGCAGTCAGTTGTCAGTGTGGCGTGAGAGTTGTAAAGTCAACCTTTGATGCCACATCCTCTTGCTGATGTGTTTATGTGGCAATAACATATGGCCTGGACTCATTTCCTGACATGCTTTTTGCTCCCAGGTCTTTGGTCTTTTGACTTGACTGTGACCCAACTCATCCAAGAGAACGTGGCCGAGGCAGAACGAGGGGTCATCAACGGCGTCCAGAACTCCATGAACTACCTCCTCGACCTCCTGCACTTCATCATGGTCATTCTGGCGCCCAACCCCGAGGCCTTCGGTCTCCTCGTCATCCTCTCCGTCTCCTTCGTCGCCATGGGACACATGATGTACTTCAGGTTCGCCTTCAAAAACCTCGGGAGCAGACTCTTCCTCTGCTGCTCGCCCGAGCAGAAAACAGACACAGACCCTCCCTCGCATCCCCTTTCTGTGTAAGCCGTTAAAGAGACGGTACCCCTGCCGCTGCGGTGTGTGTAGCACGCTACGAGTAACCGCGCCAGCGACCTATATTGTACTAATGAGCTTGCAGAGTTAGTGTAGCCACTCGTGTTTTAACTTCAAGCTTCAAACCTGTATAGATCTCCTTAGCCATACACTGTGTTAGCCACGCAGAGCGGTTACATACGTTCTGGGCCCAACAAACCCGGCGTTCGCACGCGGGCTGTCGGAGGAGCGATCTTGCCCTTCTCTGTGCATGCACATGCTTTCTGACTTCAGGGTGCTGCGGCAAAGGGGCACGACGTAGGACGCCCTCCGCCGTTAGCTCTCCGCAAGGTCTGGCTGTTGTATGGTGTTGCGTACGACCCGTGTGAATCCACCTTCTCCACACAGGGATATTTATTCTATGTTTTGGCCTGCTTGTCTAGTCATAGTTAATGCATGCTTAAATGTATAGAGTTTCAATATCGTTTTAGCAGTGTATTGTTACTTAATATCAGGTAGGTTCTAGCATTGTTTTCTGTTGGGTTTTTTTTTGCATACCAGGGGTGAAGTCTCTTATAGAAAACGGAATAAGATGCATGGAATTTACCTGTTCAGGAATATGCGTTTCATCTATAGTCAATATTATGCATGTGAGCTTTTGTGGTGCTAAATCTGTTATTGGAGAAGCTATTTGTTCATACATGAATAGTACGCATATCCAGAGTGGGATTAAGCTTGCAGCACGGGGACGTGAGGGAATGAGTAATGTTTTCTGTCTTTCTACATTCCAAGTTATTGGTGTGAAGTGCTTGATTAGCAGTTCCTGCTGATGTAGGCCCTGATGCACATATAATTCCAACAACCCCAATGGCAATATTTTCCATCACACTGAACTTTACATTTTGTTGTTTAAATTCGTTTTTGGAAAAATGAAACATTTTTGCCCACAAGATTGTTACACGAGCACTTTACGTGATTTACACTTTGCATTCAAGTGCAACAATGCTTCTCCTCCTCCTCGTCATTTTTGCACAAGCTTCCACTGTTGCCTTGCTGCTCCAACAGCAGCAGAGCCCGTGCTCCATCCAGCGCTGCTCCACCTGGAGGTCCCACGTTTCCACCTTGCAGATTCAGCAGACCTGCTCACGCCTGCTTGAGTATAAAGTAAACACTGTCACTTATTTTAGCTGCTGCTTGGAGCTACATATCGCACAACCAGCCAAACCAGAAAACACTCTGTCTGCTTTGGAAACCGTGTGCGACATTATAACGCACACGGCGCTTGGTTTGAGTTTATATAATATTGAGGTTGGTGCGCCGCGGGGGCCAGCCCTAAGGAAGTAGGGTGGGAATTATTCAACTCTCAGGGTAGAATGCTGAGTCGGCTCTCCGGCTCAGTTGGGGTGTTTTATGAAGGGCAGCTGGTCTTTGTACAGAAACGCAGGTGTTCCAACTCACTGTTGATCTTCCAAATTGACGTTTGCCCCAAAATGTAAGCACATTTTAAGCAGCAAGGCACTGATCACTTGAGTTAGTCCTGTGAGATTGTTTCAGGGCTAATACACTCTTAGAATTATTTTCCTTTTCTCAAATGTGGCAATTTACTATACTGGTGAATGTTGTGAAAATTGTGTGTGCGCATCATGTCAGGACATTGTGTTTTTGTCTTCTATATGGATCCTTTTTGTACATGTTCGGCTCTAAACCTTTTCTCCCATCTTGTCAAGTGTTATAATAAACATGTACCACTGAAACATACAAAGACAAAACCCACATCCAGTTAAACGTGATGGGCTCAAAATACAAATATACATTCTTGTGTTTTATATTACATAATTAAAGATTGCTCAGCTAAGCAATATGTTTGATGCCATGACGAACACTGGTTAACACTCCCCTCTGATGGAGGAAGCGCAAACAGTATGGGAATTGTATTGCCTGTGCTTTGTTCAGGTTGAAAATAAAGACACTTTGATCCATAGTGTGTGTATTATTATTTTTTTTTTTTGCAGTCAGACACAAAGGCAGGTAGTTCTGTGAGCTGGAGAAAACTCCAGCAGAGAATCAGTCGTGGGGACGAGAGGGGAGTTCTCTGGCCTGGTTTCAACAGTGGTCACACAGGGTCACATTCTTGGACCACCCATTAATCTTTGAAGACCTTTTTGAAATGGGCCCGTTTTAAAGAACGGGCGTTGAGCTGAGCTCATGAACCTGCAAAGCAGTGAGAGGTCAAGGCGAAGTGTAAGGCGTTTTAAAAGGGCCGCGTTTCTGCTGGGTTGCAGATACAGGCAGTAAGCAGGGCTCTCAGAGCTGATCAGGAATCAGTATTCCACCCACTTAGGAAACATCAGCGGTATTAAGGACAGAGCCAAGACCAACACTTCCAGAACTCTCACCCAGCATTTAAGGAACACGAGGATCTAAGCAGTTCTGTCAGCTGTGGTCATGTGCTACCGAGGAACTAAAAGGCGCACGAGATGAACAGGACGAGTGCAGAGAGAAGTCAAAGTCCTCTCCCCTGACCTCACGCCCGAGATAAATATAGGTAAAAGATAAGATAAAAGGCCTCATTTCCTTCCACAACGATTTCTGGGAGACCTTCTACTATGTACGACCTGCAGCAAGTAATTACTGTGTACATCAGGGTTAAACTAGATTACACTGAATTTAAGAATGACACGGGAAACCCAACGTGTCACGGCAAACCATCTCTGTGCTTCAGAAGCTGAAACAGGAGTAGCTGTGATCACTGAAGCTCGACCTGAAACAGTAGTGATGGAGGGCTGTAAATGTGCCTCCCTTATATGGGCTGGTCGTCAAGGCAAAGGAAACGCCAGTGTCTGAAACCCAAATCTTACCCCAACACCCAGATTACACAAAGCAAATTAGAAAGCACTGAAGCAGGCAGCGATTAGATTATATCGCCTTATCCTTGCATAGTGTTCACAGATGGTTTAAGATGACCCTGGTGACCTCATGGAGGTTTTCCCTCAGGTCAGAGAGACAGCCGAGAGTCTCTGCAGCTGGAGTCCCAGTCGTGTCCCGGAACACAAAAACCCTCCAGAGAAGAGCGGCTGGTCATTAAACATTGTATATTATAAATACTGCAGTTTCTGGCCAGTGAAAACAGCAATGTCTCATGGGAGAAAAGGTGTGACCAACTGAACCCAGCGGGACTTCGCTGCGAATCTGCATGAAAGAGCACGACTTCAAACTCAGTGACCCAAGAGCATAACGGAAGACGCACAGTGAGGCAGAACTGCTCGGACATTTTATATCTTCTCAGAGAAAACATGCGAGCGTACGGGGGCGTGTGGAGAGACAGGAGGGTCTGGCGTGGAACTGGACAAGTTTTGTACAAAAAACAAAAAACATTTATTTAAAAAAAAAAAAAAAAAAAAAAAGTCCATATAGCTGATACAAAAGGATTGGTTTTATAACAAGCAAACTTAGCGACTTACACGATACCAGTGTCACGTGTTTCTCCCCACAGCCAAACCGCTGTGTTGGCTAAGAGACCACTCCTTACAATATGAAGGCCTTTACACCATTAACATGCAAGATCAAGCATGTGCCCAAACGGGTCAGTCTCATTTCTGAACGCTAAATAAATTATAGAAACCCCTTACATTTTTGACATTCCACTGTTAGCTTAGGGTATGAGTGGTAATGATAGTGTGTGTGTGTGTGTGTGTTCATGGCTAACAGTTGCCACAGTTTGTGACCCAGCTGAAGTCAGTCTTTCGAACTCTCCTCAGTTCTCTCTCCTCAGCTCTGGACAGGTGTGGAGAAGCCTCGTCCACGGGGCCCAGCGTCCGCGCTCCCTGCTGACCACCACACACTTCCATTTCCTCCTCAGAGTCCACTTCCTCTTTTTCACTGTCCACTTCCTGTTCCAAGGGCTCCTTCTCATCTCTTGTGAAAACAATTATCAGAGAGAGAGAGATTTATTTTTAATCTATAAACAAGATGATGCACAGACCTCAGAAACAGGAGACACTTCAGTAGGAAACATGTAGCACCTGAACTTTCAGTAGTTGACAGATACTTAGAAAGTCATTACGTAAGCAGTAAATTGAAAGTCCTGTCCCCCAGAGACAGGAGGACAGGACAGTGACATTAAGCATGTCCACCTGCAGAGAACGTCACGTAATGTACATACACCAACACTGCAGTTTACATATTAACACGGTAAGATATTGAGATGTTAAATATGGTCATTAGGTGTCAGTGAAAATCACTGTGTCGCTGAATAAAGCATGCAGGCACGTCTCTACATGGTAGAGTAACCTTTGTCCAGCCTCGTCATGACTCAGCAGGAGACACAAAGTTTAGCATGACTCAGCAAATATTCAAAGAAAAGGAAGTCAAAAGGACAACTTGGGACGATATGAAACAGAGATATGAGACTATGGACAATAAAAAAAATCACAACCAATTTAAAACAGATATAAGTAAAAAAAAAAAAAAAAATATCTGCCGTGTGGTGTGACTTTCATGACATTTCAGTGCGACTAAAGCCAGCGTGTAACAAGACTCTGTGGAAACGTAAGTGGCTGTACCTGGGCTCGTTGCTGGGGATAAGGAGGGAGTTCACAAACACTGAGCACAGGAAGGAGGTTGCTGGGAGAACGTGGGCCGCCGTGCGCAGCAACTGAAGATGCCATCGGCAGAAAAGCAAACAGGAGGAGTCAGCATGGACAACCAACGTATGTGGGAAGTAAACGTGTGTGTGTGTGTGTGGAGTGGGGGGGTCGTCTGGCTCACAGGTACCGACCTCTCTGATGGCTACCGAGCCCTGGGGCAGCTGAGCTCTTTCTGCTGCCTGATTGGTCACAGACGTCTGTTGTTCCTGCTGTTGCTCACGATGCTTGCCTAGCAACAGGTAGAAGGGAGTCACGGCGACACTGTCGTCGACCAGCAGCTGCAAAAGAAAATATTTCCACCAACCCGATGCCATTTGTCAGTAGAGCTGCAAAGTCACAACGAAGCCTGAGTATTCGTAGGTACTAGAGGCTCAGGACACGTGGATGATGGTGAGATACAGGAGAGACTGACCTCTTTCCTGGAGTTCAATATTCTCTCATCCTCCACCCTGGTACTAAAGGTCAATAAGTCCTTCAAATCCAGAGAAAAATCAATGTTACCATGGAGATGAACAATTAAAAGCACAGTGTGTGCTGAAGCAGCTGGATCCAATGATCTACACGCTTAAAGCAAGAAAACGTGACCTGATTTAAGAACGGTTCCAACAGGCGAGTGTAAACCCTCATCTCGCGGTTGAGACTCGTACCATTTGCTCTGTGAGGAAGTAGAGGCGTGATCTGTTGAGCCACTGGGACCTGTCGTCACAGCTGTCCAGGAGATCTTCCCTCGGGGCGAAGACACAGCGCCGCACCATCCCGCCGCACACGGCCTTCTGGGTAAACAGAGGCCGCGGCTCGCTGGGTCGGAAAATAAACACTGGCCACAGAACACGGGTTCGGTTAGGACCGTTCACCACTGGCCCCGTGACCACCTTTGATAAACCCAAAACGCACACCAGACGCCACGGCTTAGTCTTTAATCCCGTTACATTTGTTCTCTACCACACAGCCGACTGGGTAATTCAGCTGGATCTGTAGAGATCATACAGGTGCTGAGAAAGTGTGTGAACTCTGCACTGTACAAGGAATCACAGGTCTGGGATTAAAAACAAGGATTCACTGGAGAACAGGAACAAATTTGGCGTCAGATGGGAACGCAGATTAAGTTGATTTTTGGGATGAATTACGGTTATTTCTTTGCTGAGAATTCTACTAGGAGAGTAAAAACACTCCTCACGGTAGACTCAGAGACCATCACGTATACTTACAGTCAGTTTTTCCAGAGTGGTAAGAAAAGGCTGCCACATTTTCAGAAAGAGGGTCTGTCTGCAGGACACACACATCCATCGCAGTGCTCCACTCCACTGTGGGAGACAGACACAGTCAGCATGCCCACAGGACACACACACACCACCCCCAAGGACAAACATGCAAGTACTGAGTCCTGGTCTCACACACACACTCACATGAGCAGGTGAGAAGATTCCAACAGCAAAGGAGATTCTTGGTGGTGGAGCCCAGCAGGTACTTGGAACAGCTGAGCCGGCCAAAGCATAGGTCCCTGGAGGATGAAATTAAAAGCCCTCAGAACCAGAACCACCACTTCGCTGGGCCACACTAAAGGTCCACTCATACTTCTCAGACAGACCAGCTTCCACAACACTGCTTTTCTCAACATCACATAACGCAATGCAATAATTCATTGGTTTCATTACAGCCACAATGTTAATGCGATTTTCACTGTATTAATTTTTCCGTTATTTTTTTTGCTACATGACGTCCATTTCACTGTATTTTGCAAACCGCAAAAGTTCGCCTGCTGTCAAAGGCAATCCAACAAATCTTGACTCCAGCCACAGGTACCAGGAGAGCCTTACCGCCACCTTACCCACCAGTGACTCAGCCGAAGACTCGGCCATTTTACTAGGGAAAACTATACAGTACATGAAGTTCGCAGAAGATTAACAGGGTCTGTTGTGCCTGAGCTGAAGACCTCACCTGACGGCCCCCGGCGGTTGACACAGAGTGGTGAGGAGTTCCCAGGTGTGTGGGCACCAGACGGTCACCACCTCGGCGAAGCTCACCGCCAGCAAGGAGCTATCGGCAGAGAAACTGCAGTTGGTGGGCCGTAGGCCATGGTAGCTGCCGACGTGGTCACATGACCAGGAGACCTGCTCCTCTGCAGCAGAAATGGAAAACGCTGAGGTCAGTGGAAAGGCAGGGGTGGGGGTGGAGGTGGGGCAGGGTGAATGGGAGGAGGTAAACAGGGTAGTAGCAGGGGGATGGGAGGCAATGTGAGGTCGCGGGCAGGAGGGACAGAATGAATAGGGGTGGGGGGAAGGAGGGGGAGGGGCATGAGGGACAGAATGGATGGGGGCGGGGCCAGGCTTTCAGGCACAATTCCAGCTGTTATTCTTATCATCTGCCAGTTTGTAACTAATGTTTAGTTACAAGTTGTCATTAGCCCGCCTGGACAACCTTGAAGGGCTGCTATTCAAAAACAGGAAGCTTGTTTATCGTGCACAGCTCTGCTGAGAGGAAGGGAGGAGACGCTTGTTTCAGTGCCTCTACGATCCCACACGGTTCCCACTCGAAGACGAGAGTCAGGCTGCCTGACCTAAAAGCTGAATTTGCATATCCTACAATGAACTGCAAAAAGAGGTCACCTTTGTTAAATAGGTGCGGGAAAATCTCGTAACCATAACAGCCACTCACTCAATATGGAAATGCATTTAAACTGCAGATGTAAAGATATATTTTTTTTCTTTTCTTCAAATTACAGTGTTTCAGAAACTGCATGACCAATAGGAACCCTGACGTCAGAACCACCGGGACTACGTTTTCCAACACCCTCTGTTATCTGTGCGAGTGTTTGTGGGACTCACTGTGCCGGTCCGAGCCGGACCCCAGGACCCAGGCTTTGAGCTGGCCGTCGTCGGCTGCTGTAACCAGCATGGTGGTCTCCGTGGAGGGGTTAAAACACATCGCTGTAATCGTGTTCTGGTGGGGAGCCGTTATGGTGGTGTTCAGCTCGAAGCTACAGACATGCGTAGGAGAAGAGTGTACCTCAGTATGAAGTTTTTTTGGTTTTTTTTAAATCACCACTGTTGTTTTTTTTTTTTTACAACAGAATAATTTGAGTTCGCGCTACTTTAGACTGTCGTATTACGTGTATACAAAATAAACAATGTCCACACACAGTACTTTCATTGGGCATTACACACACACACACACACACACACACACACACCTTTGAGCCTTTTCACTGAAGCCCCAGAGTTTAAGTGAGAACTCGAGACTGGAACTTTTGCTGCCCCTCTGTTCCACCGTAGCCAGCCAAGAGCCGGTGGCGTCCAGCACTGCCTTCATCACCTCAAACTGGTCCAGGCCCGCCTGGTGGATGTACTCCTGCTGCACGATGTCCAGCTGGGGGGAGGGAGGAGGCCGCACACACCAAACTAACCACGCTGCAGCAAAAAAATCTTCTTCTTGGGGAATCTTCTTTAAAGATCACGAGAGGCGTGATTGACTGGTTTCAGACTAAAAAGGCCTTAGCTCATAGCTCATGTGACTGCTACATGCTTCTTACAACACTTTCCACTGGAAACTTACATACATACATGCTTCATGTACAACACTGCTGATCCTGGAAGTGCAAAGGTTCTGAGGAGATCCTACACGGAGGTGTTTCAACCTTAAATATGTAAACTGTGTTCTTCATCTGAAGTGAACACACCCTCCTCTTTGACTCGTAGCCTCTGAGAACTGTTTTCACTGCCCAAACAGTTCAATTTACTTTGGTTAGCTCAGCGGCGTTGCTTTGAAAATAAACCGCACTTTCTGGTTTTCATATTCGGTATTTGAACAGGGAGAAACTCCTAACGCATAATAATTAAAACTTTTATCAGATGTGACCGATGTCGATCGTTTCAAATCGCTGAGAACGATTAGCAGAAGTCAGAACATGCCAATGGAGGGAATGAAATCCAGTCTGCTGACACAGCAGTCTCATTAATGGCTGTCTGCGTCTTGCTGCTGACATGGGGTCAAGTGCCAGAGACACAGGCACCGTACAGCATCACGGTGATTGGCGGCCACAAAAGCCACGCCCACAACCCGCCTGCGACTGGAAGCCACGCCCCAGCACGCGTGTGAAGTGCACAGCGCTTACGTTGTACAGCTGCTTGTCCCGCTCCAGAGAGTAGAACTGGAGATGGCCCGGCTTTCCATCCAGAACCAGCGCCTTGCTGCGTGGGTCAATCATCAGATCCGTCCGCACGGTGTCTCCTGAAAGAAAGCGACAGCGGTGAGGGCAGGGTGGGGTTCGGGTTACGGTAACCGAACCCCCGCGGCTGAGTCATGGTGAAAAGAGGGAGCGTGTGCTTAGCACCTTTGACGAGGCCTTGAATCGCCGCCGACACTCGGAAGTTACAGATGATGGTGATCTCTGTCAGGGTGACACAGCAGAGACAGACTCGGGGTGAAAACCGCACGCTAATAATACAACGTGCACGACCACACCAACTTGAATTTATCCGCTTAAAAGTCTCCAAAACAAACTCTGAGGTTCTAGAGGCAGTGCTTCGCAGCCCAAAGTCGGGGTCGAGCTGAACACAGCCCTCAGCTTCGCACACGTCCAGCACAGTCGTGTTCTGATGGGACGTTCTGAACACCATCTTTGGCCTCCAGGTGCAACTCGTGTGCTGGGTGACCTCAGGGGTGCGTGGGTGACCTCAGGGGTGCGTGGGAACTCTTACTGTTGTCACTGTGGCTCGTGCTGTACATCTGTCCGTCCGGAGACACACAGATGTGAGTGATTGCTCCTCCCAGGCGGGGAAGGAAGTCCTTCTTGTTGACTTCTTTGCAATGCCATTGGACGAGGACAGACTCCACCCCTCCACTCAGCAGGTGCATCCCTGTGCAGGGGGGAAAATAAATCAGTGTTCTGGAAACAGATCATTAAACATCAGTCTCAGGAACTTCAGAAACACAAATGCTGGTTCAGGCTGAGGGGGCTGTGTGAAGAAAACACAGTGAATCTAGGACACCGTTAAATCTGCCCTGCCCTGCCCTACGACCCCCACCAGGACTCCAGCAACGGATGTGCTGCTGGCCTTAGAGGTGTGTAGAAGCTGACGGGGTCCCTCACCCTCAGGGCTGAAGCACAGGGCTTTAACGGCGTCGTGGTGCCAATGCTGTGTGGAATATGTGTACTCTTTCTTCTGGTTGAAGTTTCTCCTGTGACAGAAGATGGAAAAAAAGAATGAAAAATAGTTTTTTGTCTCCCATCATCAAGGGTTTTGGGAAATTAGATCTTTTGACTGATTTATTAGAGCTTCTCCTTTATCAAAGAGAAATACTGGCAAAGCTGGTAGTGGAAATGTTATACAAGCCTTTGTGCCTCACTTCATGGAAGGTTGTTGCCGAGTTACAAGAACAGTGCGCTACTACTGATTGTATTTGCTTTGCTATGTACACTTTGTAACAGCATAATTGCCGTCAATTGCAATCAAGCTGCATCCCTCAAATCAGGAACTTAATTAGGAGCTCAACGCTGCAAACCGGTCCCACAAACCGGTCCCTCACCACAGACGTATCTTTCCATCTTCGTGTCCTGTGGCGATGCAGTCATCTTTAGGGTGACAGGCCACACAGGTGAAGGCATTTCTGCTTCCTTTCTTATCTGTGGCCTTCAGTTTAAACCTACATTAAAAATACACAAGAATTAGACAGGCCTCTCTGCCACACGCCCTGTCCCCCAAGATACACTGGTAACATGAAACTGGAAACTGTCGTTGTGTAGTGTCAAACAGGAACAGGCCAGGTGGCAGAGGTGCGTAAACAACCAGCATGACTGGGCAAGTTCACGCACGCCTGAGACCTGCTGGATTCTATTAAAAGATCAGCTGTATCACCATTAGTGTGAAATATACCAATAAGACTTCTGCTTCCTGAAGAAATACACGCGGAGCTGCAGGCCCATGGCAGAGGCGATGTACTCCCCCTGCAGGCAGGAGAGGGAACACACACGTAAGCAAATACCCTCACCATGCTATTTATTAGTAACGGATACCTTTTCTCTCCACTTAGTGGTCTTTTTGTGACCCCAGGTGACCAGATACGATTGGGGGCACCACACGGTTCTCAACACAGCAACACGGACGTGGTGTGCGGACAGACGTGGTGTGCGGACATGGGTGTGGGTGTTACGGGGGTTTTAGCTAGCGCCACTGCTCTGCTGGCCCAGCATGCAGGAAAATGGCCATGGTGTGAGGCGAGAGGAAGGACACCACAGCTAATCGGCTAATCGCGCACACACACACAAGCTCCACAGAGGAGGACGCTGCTCTGGAGACTCTGTGTGGAGGAGAAGGAGGAGGGGGAGGAGGGGTTGGCTTACCTCTCGGCCGAAGGCTGTGCACACGGGCACTGGGCTGACGTCACTCAGGACAGCAGACAGGTCCTCCGCCTGCACTTCCTGCTCCAGCACACTGGGCAACTGGACAGCCACCAACTGGTATTGCTCTGCAAAGACGCAGACTCAGCCGTCATAACACACATGTGCTCACGTACAGCCGAGCACAATCCACAGAGTAAAATAAAGCTACCTACTCACAGTAGCTGATAATGACACAGAAGCAGTGCAACGACCACGCTAGCTCACATCACACCACAACACGCATAACAGAGCGCTTCGACTCCAACACCTACCGTCGATATCATTGCTGTTTTTATTACTTTGCATGGGAACAATAATGAAAATGATTCCAACATGTTTGTCCGAGACATATATGGACGATATCTTGAATCCAACAATAAATGTCTGAAGGAAAACAGAAAGACGAATCAAAATGGCATTCCAGTGCAAATACAGTAGCAATGAGATCTGACACTGTGGTTACTCTACCTTGATAAGGATGCCATCGATGTAATCCCACAGCCTAACAGTGCCATCTAGTGAGCAAGAGTAAACCTGCAGGCAGGAATAAGGCAAAGCTATGACTAAAACAAGCTGGGTCCCTTTTCCCAAAAACGTACCATTAAGATAATCTTAAATGATGGACTGTTCAATGCTCACACTACCAATTAGTGATGATCTTTGTTTTAAGATTATTTGGCAAACTATGGTAAATACTGCAAGACTGGAGTTCTACAGGCCTTAATATTACACATATAGTACATATAGTACATATTCACCGACACTTCAAGTGTTCTTGCTTCAAGCCTTCACTGGTTTGGCTTACAGAATCCACAGATCTTTAGACATCTGGCCAATTGAAGACCCACTGATTTATGGGTATTTTTATATTGATTTATTTCAGACTTATGGAACATTTAGGAACTTCCACCCCGTTTCATTTGGATGTGATTACGACCCACAGACCAACCAATCACAGAGCAGCAGGCTGACACTGCATTAGAAAGTCCAAGTTAAAGAGTGAAGGTCACATATATCCAACCAGAAATCCAGACTAAATGTTTTTTTTTTTATGTAGAGCATTTCAAACCCAGTGTCACTTTAAAATGCTGTTCAAAGAAGCAGGACTTCAGCAGAGACCTCAAGGACTCGTGTGTCTTCACAGAGAGACGGGCTGCAGAAAGCCACATACAGGTGCTTCAGCACTGAAGGCTGTGGCACCCACAGAAGGGTTTAGTGTGAGGGACTGTAAGCAGGCAGCTGTTGGGGGATCTGAGAGAACCAGGGGGTTGTAGGGATGGAGGATAATCTGGGTAGGCTCTCCTAGATAATCTGGGGCCGCCCCATGAAGGGCTTTCAAGGCTATAAAGCCATCGTTGTCCAATAGGATTTGGGTCAAGGATAAATCAATACTCAAGATTTACACAAGGAGAATAAAACAGACCTGAAGTTTGTTGGCAGGATTCAAGGCAACACCAGTGACTTGATCAGTGTGGCCATCTAAGACACGGACGCACTCCTCTGTGATCGTGCTGAACACTTTGATTGAGTCCCCAGAAGCACATATTAGGAACCTGCGAAATGGAAGCGACGAAATACATTACGGTGCAACACAAACAAGATGCGTCGGTTGGCATGGGCTCATTCATTTCCGAAAACACTGCTATCCTAGCTACGTGACTGCAAGCACTCGGACATCAGTGGTAAGATGTTGACACGAAAGCACATTTTTTTTAAATGCACACCAAATTCCCATTTTTTTAAAAGAGCAACTTGTAGTAGATTTGAAATAACACTATGAGACAGACTACGAATTATTAACGCAATAGCTAACGTTACCTATCTACACCACCAAAGGTGGATTACCTAGGTTAGCTAGATAGCTACCGACTATACAAGCCGGTAGATGGTGACTTAGTTTTGTCCGACTTTACATGGCGAACTTTCTAGAAATAAATCCATGTAAGCTATAAAACAGTCCATACTTGCAATCGCCTGTGATGATCGGCGGGCTAAAACATATTGTACTACCACCACTGCGAACCACGCGGATGTCTGTCTGTTCCACCATTTTTCCCTCTGACGTAATGAACTATGCCCTCAAAATCACGTGACTGCCGTTCACGACCCGGAGGACGACATCGCCGCCTATTGGCTTTTTTGTAAACTACCCTATAAGTAGGCTATAGTAAAATTAATCATTCACAACATACACCATTTTAGAATATAGCTTTTAGTTTATATTAATAGTAAATCATTTATTAGATTTTATATATTGTATGTTTTATTATATTATATTATATACTGGTATCGTTAGTCTTTATTCGTGCCAATCAAACAAAAGGATTTTCTTTATATATAACCTGTCATCATTATGTGAACTGGTAAAGCACTTTGTAAGTCGTTTTGGATAAGAGTGTTTGCTAAATGCCCAAAATGTAAATGTCATCCTAAAAATGTTCGAATAACATGTGTATCTTAAGTATTTGGGTATTTACACAAAAGTAAACTGTTACAACTGACTAATTAGGTCCAACTCATCAGTGTACACATCAGTGTAATTTATTGGCATTGTTGGCAAAAACAGGACTAAGCAGTCACGTGACTAGCCTAATATCAAAATTGAATTATTTTAAAATATTGTATATTATTAACACAATTTGCTTAAAATGAGTTACCCAAGCGATACATTTCTAATCACGTCAGTAACTTGTACATTATATGATTACTTGACCTTTTATTAAAAGGGACAACGGCTTGTGCAGGGGCCTCGTAGTCTTGTAGTTTGCTACACAATCAATGATCTCCAGGAAAGACTTGCGTTTACCACACATTCCTACAAACTAATAACAATAAATAACAAATTCTGTTTATTATATTGTGCAGATTTCAGATATAATATATATATCCGATTTAATTACAAGAATGACATTGTCTTCTATGGGGCAAACGTAAGATTCTATAACAGACAGGAAAAACAGGATATCTAAAATTAGATAATCTAAACCCTAACATAATCGTACACTTATATATCTGCAATTTTAATACAATCAGCAAAACGGTTTCTTGTTGCTCTAAACAGAATACTTCCTTTCAATTTCATAGTGTACATAATGAATGAAGCAAATAATAGGAAGATTCTTACTTGTTTACAGAATACAGAATAAGAATACAGAATAAGTACAAATATGTTTGCAATGATTGTCAGTATCTCCCTTGACAATGTCTGATACTGTTTCAGTAATAAATCGTCTTGACAAAATGCAAGTATCTGTTTTACTGAAACAGGTTAAACATCCATTAGGTCAAATTGGATTTTAAATGTGGATGTATAATATTATTTCTATATATTATTAATATATTAATATTTATTTCTTATTTTAATACATTATGTGGGCGTGTTGCAAGTCTAGCTAGAAATAAAATTCCTTCCGTTTATAAGATTCTCTGCTATCTTGTGAACCATCTTGTTTATTTGAATCCGATGTGTTGATTTTTCTTTCGCCTGTAGAACTACACTGCCGCCTCTCGATTGGGAATTCCCCCATCAGCAAGGCGCTTCCTTGTTCTTGAAAACGGTCGTTACATTTCCTTGAAAATGACCTTTCCTTGATAATCTTGTTCTGAACGCCCGAATAAAGTCTTAGATGACTGCCTCAACAGGAATGTGCCAGACGTTTAAGACTTTAATTCAATTACACAGCATTTTTTGTGCCATTTTATACGCCTACCACGAACCTGTTTCCCTGTGAACAAGTATTCTGAAATATTTCATACACAAAAAGATCCCAGTCTTCACTATATGTAAAATTTGACATAAGATGCTACGGACGAGGTGAATTTGAAGATTGTGAAGGAGCACCACCTTTCACCGAGCGCCGCCGTCACTGCGCGCCACATGGCGTAAGGAGGCGTGAGTGGAGGACCGTGGTCTCGAGAGTCTCTGCACAGACGATAAAACGCATCTGTCCATACAACGGACAGACGGACGGATTGAGTATCCAAGGGACTGGACGCACCAGCTTGTCAGAATATAATTGTGGATACTGAGCAACTCAGATTGGTAGGATTTTTATATTTTTGCTTAAAAACCTTTATTTTGTTTTTTTTGTTTTAACGTGTCGAAGAAAACCTTAATGAAACCGAAACGTCTGGACTGTGGAATCGACAGTATACCGCTCACGCGAGTGTCACGGCTTAACCAAGTCTCATTTTGGTTAAGACTTTAAAAACAACATTTACATTTTTTTGTCTTTATTCCCAGAAACAACATGAGTCAATGGAAACAAATCCAACAGCTAGATATGAAGTTCCTTGAGCAAGTGGACTACTTTTACGATGATAACTTTCCGATGGAACTGCGACAGGTGCTGGCAAGCTGGATTGAAAGTCAGGACTGGTGTGTGTTTTATTTTTTGCTTTCTTGCTTGCTTTCGCAATGGCATTTTAAATAGCCAGGAGTGTTGTAAGTGTACCAGTACAGGGACACTATAATATTGTTACAGAAGTATCTAGTTCAAAGTGTAAAGAAAAGTATAAACATGTATATAAAATGTGTGGTCACGTTGTGTTGCCGTGACAGAGGCCCATCTTTCTAAAAAATATATTTTGGAGATTTTAATTACTTAATGTAATGACAATATTTGACTAGTACAAGAGGAGGACTTGATAAGACAAAAGAATGACCAGAGACATTTTTTAAAGGGAAACGGCCACAAATCATGAGACCATGGCGGCTGTTCTCTTCAACAACTTTCTCATCCAGCTGGACAGACAGTGTTCGCGGGAACAAAACTTCCTGCACCGACACAACCTGAAGAGAATATTCCATCAGATCCAGGTAGGACACAAGACCTCTGTTTTGACATGTTTTGAGTTTTGACATGCAGATCACATGCACATCAAAAGTATCATTGCACAAAAAGGATCACAAGAAGGAATTTAATACTATTTAAACAGCATGGTGAAATGAACATTACAATGCATTTGAAAAACTATTCCAGAGACGTTTGAGTACACAAAACTATTCCCGCAGGAATTGCAAAGGAAAGTAAGTATGGTAATAATCCAAGCAGAAATTGCATTACTTAATTTATTGTCAACCTGACAGTCAGATGTTTAATTACCATCATGGTAATCTAGGGTTACAGATTGTGCTGTTGAGCATCGCACATAGATGGCAACAAGTGTGCAAGTACATGACCAAAGCACGTGAAGCAGTTGTAAACAAAATGACATGCTGTTTGACTTTATGACATGCTGATTGACTTTATGTAGTGAGGTTAATTTAGGTCACAGATATGTGGCTATGATTATCATTTTTACCTATTTGTTTATGTTTGTATGTATCTGTCTGTATGTTTGTCTGCAAAAAATAGCTAATATAAAAATGGATAGGATTAGAAGTTAGAAAAAAACACCAAAAAGTAATCATAAACACAGAAAGTACAGCAGTACGCTCTCATAACTAATTTAATCATTTAACAAAAACTTATCCTTGCATTTAATGTGTATTTTGTAGAGATTTAACAAGTTCTCAGATCTTAAACAGTGGGTTAGTGGGACAAATGGGTCTTAAAGATTCTTTAAGAATTCTTTAAGGTTTTTGCAAGTGTGTTGAAAATGTAGCAGTTCAAATAATATCAGTTAATGTAATATTGGGATAAATTAAATTGAAACACAGTGCTAGATATATTTTCTTTATGATTAAACTCACCAAAGATTTCCATAATAAAATAAAAATAAAGATATAACAACGTTTTTTTAAAACTAGTTAATTAGCATTTTGGTTTTTGATTTTTGGTTGGTCAGAAAGCTAAAACAAAAATTGGTATTTTGAAATCTGTATGACACAACACCAATTAAAAGTTCTATGACTTTTTTAAACTTGTAAATGTAAAGCACAAAAGCTGTTAAAAAACATTTATCTGGAAATAAATAATGCTTAATGTCTTTGGAAGACTTAATATGTCAGAATTATTAAAAACTATTTGTATTTTATCATTCTGTGAACAGATGGCAAAGCACTTTGTAAGTCACTCTGGATAAGAGCATCTGATGAATGGCCAAAATGTAAATGTAAACAAACATCAAGCAGTTGTAAAACAGCCATATCAGACCAATAATTCAAATTGAAAACCAATGCTTATTAGACAAAATATTTACATGATTAAGCGTTCTTTTCATACTAGGTTCTCATGAAGAACACAGAAGAAAACAAATTGGTTGGAAGGCACTGAAAAAACAAGAGGTTGTAGAGGTTGACATTGATAGTTAGCATTGATAGTTAGCACGCCCTTCAGTATGACAAAGGGTCAGGACAGAAGTTAAAGGCTCTGTAATTACAGGACATTACAGGACATAGCGTTTGTGAAAGTCATTTGCAGCAATCAATGGAAAAGCACCTTGGTGGAATTTAACTTTGCGGTTTCCTGTCCTCTAAGATCATCGAGGAGGAAGTTCATTTAAGGCTGCATGTAATTTCCTTTACATACTTGACAGGAACAATAAATTCTGAATGTTTCTGGTGGGTGCTATGTTTTGTGAGAACTCGAGAACTTGTGAAAGAAGGATTAAAAAACCTTTGATCAAAGAGGATTGGTTGTGGATTCAGGTCTTCAGTTAGTTCCTGAAAATTCTTGTAATACAAGATCAGAACAGCTCTGATGTTTATCAGATATACAAGAAACCTACATTACTCAGAGTTAGGTATTTTTTTTTTACAGATAGGTGTACTTGGGGATTTCTCAATGGATAACTGTAAACTCAGATTAGTCAAATGTCAGGGGTTTTGCTTAATGCACTATACTTTGCATCTTATGTTGCCATGCCAGCACAAACACCAGAGAGTTAAATGGCAAAGCGTGGGGTGACCAAAACAACTTGTGTATTGCATTTTTCACATTTCTTGTTCTGTGTGAATGTGGTATTTCAGGTCTCTGTCTTGTCTGTGTCAGAATTTCCCCCTTACAACAGGGAAAAAGACAGGCCATTTTTTCCCAGAGTGTCTCAACATTGTCACAGTGTTTTTCTGCTGCTGTTTCAGTAGAGACCAAAGGCCATGTCAGATGTTCCACGCTTACATATTCTTGATATCTACTAAATCAAATTGATTTCGTATGGACAGTCTGTGGTTTCAAACCTTAACCTCTGCCCCTTAAGAAAATGGACAGGATGCAAGTTTCTCGCACATCTCTAAATACACCTAAATAAATAAGCCCTTCTTTGCTACTTCAGACAAAACCTGTGGAACGTCTATTTATTTCTTTATTCCTCTTACAGCTGAAGTATAAATCCACTCCTCAGCAGCTGTCTGCTGTGATCTCCAACTGTCTGAGAGAGGAGAGGCGTATCATATCTGCTGCCAGTGTGCAGGAGCAGGTAGGAGGAATATTAAGGGAAACATTACAGATATGTTACATTATCTGTTCAGCTCCCCCCGTGTCCCTGTGGGGTTTCCCTGGTGTGGTCTCATCCATATTATGGCTATGTATAAGTGGCTGGTAATAATGGCTCCATCCCCTCACCCCCCCCCCCCCCCCCCTACCCGGCAGGGTCCATTGGAGAAGTCCATGCAAAATTCAGCAGCACTGGAGAAACAGAAGAACCTGGATAACAAAGTGGCTGTGATCC
This sequence comes from Brachyhypopomus occidentalis, assembly GCA_020368025.1. Classification (NCBI taxonomy): domain Eukaryota; kingdom Metazoa; phylum Chordata; class Actinopteri; order Gymnotiformes; family Hypopomidae; genus Brachyhypopomus; species Brachyhypopomus occidentalis. The sequence continues at coordinate 1,156,610 of JAGXOD010000003.1, forward strand.
GTAGTAGTGTTCAGGTGAGGCTGTGCATGCGCTTTTAATGCAGTAATCAGTATCTTAAGGCTGGTTCTGTCCTCTTGATTTCACTGTTTTTAATCTCCACTGCACATTATGCTTCCTTTCCCCTCATTATTTTCATATCTTGTGTGCTGGATTTTACATTCTTTAATTCATTGCATTTGTTGCATTCCCCCACCCCCCCCCCCCCCCCTTTTATCCAACTCTCTGAAAACCAGCGCTGTGTGTGCTGAGGGTTAAAGGATTTCAGATCTCTGACTTTTCCTCTGACACACGTATAATTTACGTATAATGAAATGACACGGGTTTCTTTTTTGGCTTGTTTCTGTTCAGGTTTTGGACCAGGCAGTGAAGTATCTGGAGGACATGCAGGATGACTTCGACTTCCGTTACAAGACCCTCCAGCTTCGGGGTGAGTGAGCCTTGCTAACCAGCTCTCTGTCGCCGAGGCTGCAGGACATCCACTATCCTGTGGAACGGTCTAATCTACCTGGCTCAAACAGGTGCTGGAGCTAAGATTCTGCGAGTGTACAAGACTACCATACATGTTTGCATACACTTTAGCGCAGTACTGCCTACTGATGTGGTATAGGAATGGATTTTTGTCAAAATAAATGGCCTGATTCCTGTTTGTAAAGGTCTCTCTAGAATAGCACTGCCGGTAGGGAGCCAATCAGCTACTAGGTCTGTTCCAGGTTTAATTTGACTGTTCTTGTCATTTTTCACATTAGGCATTTTTTTTGTGAGCACTGCAGACCACTTTTATGTGCTATATGCTTGTTCTAAAAATAATACGTATATAGTAGGCTTTGCACTATATTGCTGGATCTTATAACCACAGACCCGGTGGACAGGAACTCTCAGAACATGAAACAGGAAGTTGTGGCACTTCAGGAAATACTCAACCGTTTGGACTTCAAGAGGAAGGCAAGTATATTAGCCCATTAATACCCTGCCCCTTCTGCCAAATTCTTTAAGATTTGTTTGCCTTTATACTGGTCAGTTTTGCTTGAAAGCCTTGGCATTAAACACCAAAAACTCACATCTGCCCACAGTAATTCACAAAATATCACAACAACAGTGTGAGTCTTCTGTTCTCTGCCAACTTCTTTATAACCTTTACCGGGACGCTCTTTGTTTTTATGAACGAGTTCAGCTAGAACGAGGCCCCTGTTGGTGTCTGCCGTCAGACACCTCGGCACCAGGGCAAAGGTTTAACGTGCAAATGTTTTTCCTGTCATAAACAAGTGCAACTAATTTTGTTTGATGATTCATTTGTTGTCATCAGTGCCTGATGAGTTTATAGAGGAGACTTTGGGCTTAGTACCTATGCACTGGTTTTATTACTAATTTAATATGAATGTTGTGGGTGGGTTACATGAGTAATTTGTGACAAACCACAACTGTCAATGTCTGACACCCAACATCAGTCTGACAGCCCACATATATTGATTCATATCTTTTGTTTATTAGCAGTGCTGGTAACTGCTGGTATTACTATTCTATGTATTCTTAATATTATTCATTGATTTATATTATTATTCATTGTTTTGTATTGTTATTCATTGAAGAAGTATTATAATAATATAAAGTATATAATTGTGGTTAATATTATCAACTACAAATTAATTTTGCCATGTGCATTCTGTTGACAGGAGATTTTGTCCAAGATGGTAGACGTAATAAAGGAGATAGACACGATGATGGCCTCCCAGCTGATGCCCGAGCTACAGGAGTGGAAGCGCCGACAGCAGATGGCTTGTGTCGGAGGGCCTGTCCTCACTGGCCTTGACCAGCTGCAGAACTGGTACTGTTTCCCCCCAACTGGCCCCTACCTCTGTCCTCTCACGTACCATCAGATGGGAGACGTGAATTAGCACTGTGGCATTCATGACCTCAGAGAAGGAAACAGCTTACATTCCAGTGAAGATTTATAATTTTGAATGTTTACAAGAAATGCAGAATTCCGTGTGTTCACAAGCATACGGAGCATCATTATTTTATCCAGAACACGTGGTGATGTAGTTGGGGTGATGTCTACACAGACAAATCTCCTTCAGAACCAAAGTGGGTGCTTTTGACTGACACCTGTACACGTCTCTTAAATGGAGATAGCTTGTCTCCTCTTATTGTTATCTTGCTATAGTGATAGTAGATGGACCACTCTTGTGGTTGGAACAAGGTCCAAGAGAACAGTGGGACTGTAAATGTAATATCAGAACAAGAAAGTGGGTTTGCAGAGCAGAAATCCCCAGTCTGTGCTGGTGAGTTGGGCAGTGCTGAGCTAGAGCACGACGCATCTTTGGAACAATACAAACAGGGTTGGCTAGCAACGGAATATATGTTACAGTGTTACATATTCCAAAAAAAAAGGTAACTATATTCTGTTACAGTTACAAAAAAGGCAATGATTACAAAATGTGGCGATTACTAAGAGGATTATGTTACAATTTAACAAGGATTAATGCTTAATCCTATATAGTCTCTTCTGTTTTTCTGCCTTTCAGTAGTTCTAGTTGAATGAACAGGTCTGATCACTGTCGTCACTGTTACAGCATCAGCATTCGGTGGCCTGTGTTATTTAAAGGGTTAATTAGCCCTACGTATTGCTGGGCTCAGTGCATTCGGAGTCTTTTACTTCATTCTTTTGCAGGGCGTAACTGGGAACAGATCTGCATTGTGAGACATTTTCTTTCTGGTGTGATTCATGCCTTTCTTTGCTTTTATTAACACCCACAATGTAAATTGAGTGCTTGTAACACAAGTTTTTTCGATGTTACCATTGAATTTGTTCTTCGTGGATATGGCAAGCCATTTTTTTCTTTTGACCTGCAGTTGTTATCAGATGATAAACTTTGGCCTATGCTCTTGTTATGAGAGCAATGTGAGTGAAGAACCAGTATTATAATATGCTTTCCAAGACACGCCCCCTTCTGAACTGAGCGCTACACAATTCCTAATGGAACTGCAGTGTCCCATTAGTTGTATTACAACAAAGCATCACAGGTTTCAATGTGAAGATCATTGGTGTCACTGATAGCAGTTAGGGTTTACACTGCCCACCAGGACTACGCGTTTGAACGGACTGAAAGGGTTAAGCAGTCTGCACGAGTCTTCTCAGCAGTTCTCAGCAACATGTTGTTTTTATCCACAACATTTACAGATCTGTTGAGCCGTTCATGAATCTACACAGGCAATACTGGCGCTTATGAGCTTGTTGTGGGGCACCAGTGTTAGAATCTCTTAACCCACGAATTTACATTTAATGGATTAAACAATAATCCAAAAGTAAGGGAAATAATCCTGTCTGTAATGGAGTTCATTATTAAAATAACCCTCCCTATCCTGAATATGAGTATAACCCACGGCTGTATTTACAGTATTTGTTCTTTTTACCATGAAAGATGAATGCAGGACAGTCTGATTTCTAAGCATCGTTTCTTTTTGCCCTTCAAGGTTCACCATGACTGCGCAGAGTTTGTTCCAGATTAAACGGCAGCTGGACAAACTGGGGGAGCTTATTGTGAAGGTGACTTACGAGAGTGACCCTATCCCACTGCAAAGGCCTCAGATGGAGGAGCAGGTCAAATATCTCATATACCATGTCATAAAGAGGTAAGAGGTTCTCTCTCACGAGTCGCCATGGTGATAGGTAAAGAGCAGCGGTGGGGGCAGCGTGGGTGCAGGGTGGAGGTGTGTGCTAAGGCTCCTGTGCTGCTCTGTGGGGTATGAGCAGAACACACACCACCTGAAAATTACATAGTTCGCCCTGTTAAAATACAATGTGAGCACTAATTCTGCAGAAGTACAGGCGTCATTGACATCACTTCCTGAGTTAAAGTTATAATCGCAGTTTATTCCTGGAATTTATGTCTAGTAATGAGATATTGCTGATTAAATGCAATGGAGGTATGTTTTTGCTGGTGTTCTATATTTTTTGTAACTTGTGAAAGTTAAAATAATCTCAGCATTTTGATATAACGGCTTAAATAAGATGTTTTAATTAGTAGATTGAATTCAGATTAATATTCATGAAGGGAATTTCCATTTTTCTGGCCTTGGGTTTGAGTCAGGCTAGTATGGTCTCAATCTCACCTCAGTCTCACTTTCACTGCTTTGCACAGCTTTATTTCTCGATTAGTTAAGGTGACTGGCTTTGTGTGGTCTTGTTTACAGTGGTATGAAACAAGATATTTAGTCTCTTGTTGACACACCAGGGCAGAACAAATACTTTATGCATTGTCCTGTAACAGTATTGTTGCACTTGTGTGTAAGCAAGATAATTACTGTTAAATGATAAATCCATCACCAGAGATCTGCATTATGGAAAAAATACAGTAAAGTGTTAGTTTAACACTAGTGATTGTCCATATTTTTTGAGGTTACACTTGTAAAGTGGCTACAAGTTTCTGCACTGATGGCAAATGTGGTTGCATTATCGACTTCCTTTTGGTCTCCGAATAATAAGATTCGTGTTTGTTTGCAGCTCCTTTGTGGTGGAGAAGCAACCTTGTATGCCCACACATCCTCAGAAACCACTTATCATTAAGACCCAAGTGCAGTTCACCACCAAAGTCAGGTATGAGACAAAACTTCCAGATCCACATGGATTTGGATCTTGCTGCCTAAAAAATATGTAAACAAAACACTGTCCATAATATGCTAAAAGCATAATTAATTTCAGTGGTGAATCCTTTATTTCCCACAATTCAATGCTTTGTTTACTTTAATGTCATGTATTCTTAGACGTTCTCTGGATGTTTTTCAGATTGTTGGTTAAACTGCCTGAAGTAGATTATCAGCTTAAAGTGAAGACAACATTTGACAAGTGAGTTAATTCAGTTACTCTTGCTGTACCATAGAAGATCAGTTTCATGGTTTCCCTAAGATTTTCATAATTGCCCATTAAAGAATGTGACTTCATTCATACTCTTAGCTCACTCAGCATCAGATAAATTCAGCACTTACAATCAAATATATCTTGTGTTATTGGTACATATACAGGAGTTTCAGCACAAATGTCTCTGTTGACTTCTCTGTGTTGTATATGTACACAGGGACCTCCCATCCGGCAAAATGTGAGTATACCTAAACCTCAGTGCGAATAGATACTTCCTGTTGTTTATAGGCCAGGTTTCACTGTCAGGGCTATCAAAAAAAAAAAAAAAAGACGAAAACATGGGGGAGGGGAAGTGTCATCAGCATTAGGTGGTGGAAGCACCACCGTATCACGACTACTAAACAACGTTATTCACCAGGCATTAAACAACTGGTGAAACCTCTCTGACAGTTTACACTACTACGTACAAGCCTGTTGTTTCTTCTGGTGTTTAGTGACAAGTGTCTGCAGTGCTATATGTGTTTCTCTTAGTTTCCTTTGAACCTCAGTGCTTGTGACAGTAGTGGTTTTTCTCTGTAGTACCAGGCAATTCTTCATCCTCACCAGTACCACCAAAGTGATGGACGTGGAAGAGTCTTCGAATGGATGTTTATCAGTGGAATTCAGACATCTGGTATCAGACCCATAATTCTACCATGAAACGTATTGACCTGCAAACATTTGATGTATATTTGAACTATGTTTAACAAGTTCCAGAGTACATTTTCTAAAAACCCATTATGATGCTTTTTAATTATACATTTTTAAGCATTTTCTTTGCTGAAGACACCAGAACTATGCCGCTAAGACACACTTTTATAATATGTCCAGTGCTGTCTTCTGGACAATCATGTACCATTCCTTTCAATGTGTTCCTTTCAAAGACAGACTGACATTGCCTCATTTCACAGTCGACCTATGCCTAATGACCTAATGTCATTAGTTTATTTTTAAATGCTTACTTCAGACAACAGACCTACTAAAGGCCTTTGTGAATCCATGCAAACATCTGCCACGTTTAATGATTTCTCTGCTCAAACCCCAAGCTGAGAGTGGACTAGGACCCACTTGTAAAAGAGATTTTAGTCTCAGTGTGATGACCTTGGTAAAGTAGAGGTTAAGCATAGCCACGCTCCTTGGTTGGTGCTGAGGCGCGTCTTTCTGCAGCGAGGGGGGCTTGTGGAGCTGTGATTATCAGGCCTGTCAGATGTTCTGCCTGGTGTGTTTGAGCAGGGAAATGAAAGTGTTCAGGGAAGTGGCTGTTGATGAACCTCTGAGCTAAAGTCTCCCCCCCCCCCTCCCAACAGCAGCTCAAAGAGAAGAAATGCACGAGTGGAACCAAAGGAAACGAGGTGAGGCCACACCCACAGAGGCCACGCCCGCTGAGGCCACGCCCACTCCACCCCCTGTTAAACGTTCACCTGTTTGCTTTGTGTGCACTGTCCTGGGCTGCTGCCCATTGCTGGTGAAGAACTGATGTCATATTAACTTGCGCATGCAGTCTCGTGTCAGTTGCACAGTCATGACAGTAGGGGGCAGTGCTATTGTGCTTAAGAGGCAAATTACCTCAGGTTGAGAACAAAAAACCCTCCCCAGCCAGCAGACAGAATTCATGAAATCCAATAGGTACTGCAAAATATTGCTGGGTAATTTTTTAACCTAAATGAGTGTGTCACTGTATGGCAGGATTTGGTGAAACGTTTGTCCTTTGCAGGGTCCCCTAACGGTGACGGAGGAGCTCCACTCCCTCAGCTTTGAGGCCATGCTGTGTTTACAAGGCCTGGACATCGACTTGGAGGTGTGTTGCAGCACACAGATATATTATACAATTATAATATATATATATATATATATATATATATATATATATATATATATATATATATATATATATATATATATATAATATTATAGAATAGATTATAGTATTTAAATGATTTTATGATAGAAATCAACACCAGTTAAGTGATACACTGCATGTATGGTAGCTCATTGATTGAATGTTGTGTGTGTGTGTGTGTGTGTGTGTTTCTCACCATTGTGCAGATATGCTCCCTGCCATTGGTGGTAATATCCAACGTCAGTCAGCTTCCTGCAGGCTGGGCCTCCGTCATGTGGTACAACCTGCTGACAGATGAGCCCAAGGTGAGATCAGTGAAAGTGGTGTAACACTCAGCGCTGCGCTCTGTGGCTTCACCACCTGTTTGCAGAGGCGCAGTAGGTAACCCTGACACTTCCTTTATCACACGGAGCCTCTACATAGGACCAACCTGCGTAAAACAGTCAGTCTAAGCAGTCCTTTGCTGCTTCCTTATACTCATTATCACACTGATATACTATGGTTGAGACAGAGGAGGTGTTAGTAGTGGGTCTTTTGAAAGATGTTCAATGCACCTAAATAACAGTGTTGTTGTGGTCTTGTTTGCTGTTAGAACTTGAGTGAATGTGAGTGGCACCTTTCTTCTCTCTTGTCCTGCTCAATGATGGGGCTGTAGAACCTGACCTTCTTCAGCAACCCCCCGAGGGCTAGCTGGAGCCAACTCTCCGAAGTCCTCAACTGGCAGTTCTCCAGCTTTGCGGGCCGGGGCCTCAATAAGGAGCAGCTATGCATGCTGGGAGATAAACTTCTGGGTAAGATGGTTTTTCCCCTCATTGCCAAATGAGTTTGTTGAGACTCCAGATTAAGTTAATTGAAAGATTCTGTGTGAGTGAAAGATTCTGAATATGCGACAAGAACCAACATTTTGTAATCACCAAGTTCTTTATGCTCAATAGATATTAGCTCGAAGGTGTATTAGTACATCTTAAATCTGAATTAATTGTAGGAAATTTCAGGTATAACTGAGTTCAGAAAGTTATAATGGCCTTTTGTGTGTAGGTAAACGACTGATGAAACTCCATCAGAAACGTTCTTTGGATTGTAATCACTACTAATTTATGTTGTGTGGTTATCAATAATGAATGTGAAATAGTCTGCATTTAGCCCTGTAATTAATAATTATGTTTATGTTTTTCCTTTGCGTTTCAAGGTCACCATGCGTCTTTCAATGACTGCCAGGTCTCTTGGTCTAGGTTCTGCAAGGTACGTACCAAAAGTTCCAATCTCAATGGCTTCCAATCTAGTGAGTCCTTAGATTGTCCTGCAGACTGTCTTGACTGGAATGTGTGGGATTCTCTTCATGCCGAATTCCAGGAAAACATTCCGGGAAAGGCATTCAGTTTCTGGCTGTGGCTCGACTCGATTCTGGAGCTCATTAAGAAGCACTTGCTTCCTGTTTGGATAGACGGGTGAGAGACCTTAGTGTCATTCGTTGCTCATTGGTATTTCTATGAAACAGTTCTGTGAGAAAACCAATAATTGCACTTTGAAGTAAAGAATGTACCAACCCTGTTGGTTTGTGAGTTTTGTGCACCTTACAGTATTTACAGTGTGTTTTCATATGACTCTTTTAAAAGTCTCATTAAAGAGCACTGACAGCTAAGAGCCAATGGCTGTGTCCAAAACCAAATATTACATATTACACATTACATGCTACAAATGAGTTTGTACTGATGCACGGGTGCATGAACAAATAGCTTGGGCGCATTGTTGGATACTGAAGAACTATGTTGCACACGTGAGGTGTAACATTTGAGAACATCGGAATGGTATTTTAATAAAATCCTGTTTAGTCAGCAAACATCTGATATTCTGTGTACTCGGTCTGCACGACATATTATTCTGACTTGCTATTCACTGAGGTGGTATATGGGTTTTGGGTGCTGCCACTGAGAATGTTCCTCAAAGGCTCTGGTGGTGCCCTGTGTCTGGTAACTGCACTGACACTGGCGTCTGTGTGGTGACGTTGGCAGCTGCATCATGGGTTTTGTCAGTAAGGAGATGGAGCGTGCTCTGCTGAAGGACAAGGAGCCGGGAACCTTCCTGCTGCGCTTCAGTGAGAGTCACCTGGGAGGGATCACTTTCACCTGGGTGGAGCAGGACAACGGTGAGCTATGTTTCGCACTTTGCTTGCTTCTTGGAAACCTTGTGTACTTTACTGCAACCTCATTTTCTCTTTTTCTCTCTCTCTCTCTCTCTATATATATATATATATATATATATATGAGAGAGAGATGGATGAAATAGATGGATGGATTCTGGGTTCTGTAATCAGCAATTAAACATTTTCTCCATGATCCAGCTGTACTAATATATCAGGAAACGTCTCTACATGTAGGCGGTATTCTTTGCCTATCAGTTATTTTGTGGCGCACACAGAAGGGTTTGGCTTGGGGCTCAGAATGTGGTCCAGTGGAAAGTGACTTCATGAAGTTTGTTTTTATTTGGGGGGGGGTGGTGTGTCTTTCTGCAGGAGAATCAAAGTTCATCTCTGTGGAACCGTACACAAAAAGTCGCCTCAGCGCCCTACCCATTGCTGACATCATACGCGATTACAAAGTCATCGCAGATGGCATCGTCCCAGAGAACCCACTGAAGTTCCTTTACCCCGACATCCTCAAGGACGAGGCATTTGGGAAGCATTACAACAGCCAACCAAACACAGGCAAGCCTATAGGTTAAAATGTTATAGGTTAAAGGTTAAAGGTTAAAGGTTGATGATGTACAACAGGGCTAATTCTCACATTCTCCTCTTTCACAGTTTGTCCCTACATACAAACAAATTTGATTCCCATCTCACTGATGTGAGTATATGAAAACGTCCTTTTCTCCTATCTATTGTGCTTCTTATTATATATTTGTTTCTATAATGTCCTTTGCAGTCCTACACTGTAAACTATGATTATTCACAGTGTGTGTGTGTGCGTGTGTTGTGGGCTAAGTCAGTCTGTTTCATTTGTTTCTTCTGTTGACTTGCTGTGTCTGTGCTGCTCCCCAGTACTCTGCCGTTGCCCTGCTCATCCCCAGAGCCCCCCCTGTCTCCAGGCATGTCCCACGTGTTAAGTGAGCACATCAGCTCGTACGAAATTGAAAGTGTTGTAAGTTTGCCAGCTTCACCCTTGTTGAGAGTTTTAAAGGCAAAGAAACCGTTCACAGCTACGTGACCATCACTAGTAAGGGAATTCTTGAAAAACACATTAAATATGATAAAAGTGGGATTTCCATTGGCTGTTAGCTGTTGCTAAACCTTTGAGTATGTCAGAAAGAGACTGTTTGTCTGAATGTCCACCAGGTGTCGCTAATACACAGCTGGAGCTCAGTGAACCTCCAGTGAATTTATATTTGGGTAAACGTTATGTCTGACGTAATGCATTTTATAACTGATGGACAAATTTTCTGTTGTTATAATTTAGGTAGCATGTTGTTTTTCTCCTCCTGATGTGCCGATACTTCAACAGTGAAGGTATCATAGCTGGGGGATTTACAGTCTTTGCAAAGATAAACATGACCCAGAAGTAATAAGTTTAATGTTGTCTTTGTTTTCATTGCAGATTAACTCATTGGCATGATACTATTATCCCAGCTCAAAGATGTCAAGATTTCTGCTGAACATGTACAGAATTGCAGAGGGATTCCAGAGAGATTCCAAATGAGATTCTCATTTGGTACACATGTACTTAAATATGCAGTAATCGTTTTTTGTTGAATAAGCCAATTTCAAATATTATACATCTTATATAGTTAAAGTCAATGGTGAGCACGATGTGTCTACAGTATATTTAAAATTTTATAATGCTTGTATCATTATTATCTTGCGTGCCTCAGACCAATGCAATTATCCATTGTCTTCCGGTTATAAGTTTCCTTACTTGTAACCATAATGAGTAATTTTTACTGTAAAAAAATATATATTTCTGTGGGCACGTGTGCATTCTATTTTTATTTCTGCTGATATGTAGTTTATTTTTGTTTAATTCAATGTTAATAGCACATGGTTCTATCTTTTCTGTTGTGGTTACATTGCCGGTTCAATGTTTGTCCTCTATGTGCCATTACAAGAAAATAAAGTGCTCTGTTTCTGAAATGGTCGTGTTGACGAAACCCTGATACAGCAGGATGACACGGTAACAGTATAAACGCTTCCAATTATTCTTCAGAACTCTTGTAATTATGTTTTTTCAAGTGTACTTTTTAGCTTTTAATGACGTGCATTCAGTGTTCAATTGAGAATGTATTTTGAATATATTTTAGCATCAGCAATTGATCAATGTTCACATCAAAATCCGCAACATCCTATTCTGTTAATTTAAATTAATAAACATTACTGACGCACCAGGATAACATGGAATTGGCTTCGACTCAGGTTTCGTTTCTCCCTTTCACTCTATCGCGATTGCCGCTTTCTTTCGCTTTCTTGGAAACCGCGTGGTTTATTCCGGGCTGTTCCATCAAGTGAACCAACCCCGCCGCGCCATTGCTCAAATGCATCGCAGCTAATCTGTCAACAGACACTAGTTTTTAGAAAAACGTAATATGATTTGTTACCATATTTATTCTGCAATTTTATATTGCTATAAACTACATGGCATTCATGTCAAATTGTGAAACCATATAATGCTACAAGTTGAACACTTTAGGAACGTTTAGCCATTCAAGCGCTGTATAGTCTGTGTAGAACAACGCTAAATGTAATCTAATTACATCCAAGACGCTGCTAAGAAGCAGTGGTTTCGTTCTTCTACACGTCTGACTAAGTTTCTATTCGCTATTGAGTTGCCTTTTTCGCCCTCAGCAAATTCGCAGGGGGGGACGGTTATTACATAAAACAGCCAACGATGTGAAGGGGCGTGGTAAATACACGCGCATTCACCGACGATTGGCTTTCAAAAGGAAGAAACGACGCGGTTAAAAATAACACATTTTGATAGGTTGAAATATCCAGCAGGGCGTCATCTTCCCCTGTGAGAATGTCTACCTCTCAATTTTTGTATTATAACAGCAGACGGCTCAGGATAATAAAACGCTCACTTTAGGGAAAAGGCGGTGTGTTACATTTATCGTCCAGCAAGAATATTTTTCCATACTAAAGGACTTCCATTGCCATCGGGAAACAAGTCCCGGTGTGTTTTAAAGGTGAGTTGTTATAGTGCTAGAACATGTATTATCAGGTGATTTAGAGTTTAGTCAGGCCGTTAGAAGTTAGAATCAACTGTAAAGAAAAGTTTAACAAACACGATGCACGATTTTCCCCTTTCTTCTTCGCGATTGAGCTCAGTCATTGTTTATTGAATTGCTTATTGTTGGCTGATACAGAACTACAGTCAATACCGCTGACGGCATGTTATGGTTGTACACTAGTAATAGGATCTGGGGTTTACAGAATTTGCTATGAATTTGGCATATTTGTTCAACCAAATATGAGAGATTGCACTACGATTATTTTAGTGAGTACAATATATCTCATGGAAGTTTCCTGAACTCGTTGAATTTTAAGTGCTAACCTAGATGAACTACGTGGCGTATTTTCAAATGCCAAATGCGACTATTTGGGTCATGTAGTCCGTGCTCAGGACGCCACGCACTTTACACCATTAAGATCCGACTCTCAGATTACAAACATCCTGGAGTCCCTGACATTATTAATACCTAACCAAATATTTAATTCATTACCCATTTGACCACTGATTAGCCCTTTCTTCTCAACCAAGTAAGAGAACACGGTCATCCCGGACACAGTCATCCCGGATGATGATCCGATCGCCTTACTCTATCCTTATATCCATCCAAGGAACCAGCCAGCAAACTGACGGATTCCTCAATGACACATTTAAATAAACAGTGATTATCCAGTGGTATGGTTTAATACAAAAAAATTTAACAACAAAATACATTATTAAAGATAAAGTTTCTTACCTTTGTTTAGTTTTCCTTAGCTGGCATTGGTGGTGTAGCAGTGACTGGAGTAGTGTTGCGTGATAGGCTTTTCAGTCAGAGGTGATGTTTCTACATGTTTCAACATGTATGACTTTTGGGCCTTCAGAGACAATTGACAAAACATGCTCAGAATGCAACCTAAGCAGTTCTTGTGCATTTTAGCAGACTCATAGTTAAGGGTGAAAGAAAGTTCTTTAATTTAAAAACCCTCTCATCCTCCCTCCACGTTGCGAAGTAGTTCACTGAATTCAAAATGACAGTTTTCTGAAACGAAAATGACAGTAAGCGTGGTTGTAGACCTCCATTTACCATTACATTTAACTATTATTGCTGAACTGCTCTAATACAATCTCATGATCTATTCCAAAGATCTGTTGTAATTATCTATTGTAATGATCTATTGTAATGATCTATTCTAACAATCTATTCTAATGATCTATTCTAAAGCATTTATCCCATTTTATCCATATTTAAGACAAGGAAGTCAGTATAAATACCACTACCCTCTGTGCCCTGCCTGTTTTAATCTACCCTGACCATTTCAGTATTGTCTATGTAATACAGAAAATAGAGATTATCAGATTATTACTCATCATTACGCATATGTCTGTCTGCTGGTAGATGACTCTTTGGCACCAGCTTCAGCAGCTGGATTCCAGCTATCTAGAGCAAGTAGACCAGCTCTATGACGACGTCTTCCCCATGGAGATCCGTCAGTACCTCAGCCAGTGGATCGAGAGCCATGACTGGTGAGATATGATAGACTATACCGCTCACCTTAGGCAGTTAATGAGGCACCGTCTCGGGGTCTCATGGACTGGGTTGAGAAACATTGGTGTAGCCCTCACGGCAAGATCATCTTGCACAATTTACAGTCAGATAGATGGTTATGTCATATCGTGTGTTGAGGGTGACAAGTACCAAGAAAGGAGGAGAGGGAAGCAGGATGTATTCATGTCAGTTCCATGTAACCTCTCTTTGTTAAGAATGACCGTAGAAAGTTCCTCATATTCTTCAAACTCTTCTGCAAATAGAGATGATAGGGGTTTTTTTTTTTCCCCCCATAAAGTTTTAATTTCTCACTCTAATTTCTCACACCATACTTTCACTGGCCTTTTTCATAATTAACACATTCATAGCTTCACCTTCATCATAGCATGCATGAGTTTTCAGGTTTTAAAATAAACGTTTTTTTTAGACATTCTGAGTTGAGGTTGTTTTGCTGATGTTTATTACTGACGTTATGTGGTTCAGGGACGCGGTGGCAACGAACGTCTCCTTAGCCACGGTGCGTTTCCATGAGCTCCTGGGTAACCTGGATGAGCAATACAGTCGTCTTAACCTGAGCAACAGCTTTCTGCTTCAGCACAACATCCGCAAGATAAAGCGTAACCTGCAGGTGTGGAACCTCAGATGAGGTGACCTCATCTTGCTTCGGCACCGTCCTCATGACATTTTAATGCAACGTCTACATGCTTATGTTTTTTTTTGTTTTAATGCAGCAGCCAGTAATGATGGCGTATTCAATCCTTGCAGGAGCATTTTGGGGAGTATCCGGTGGAGATGGCAATGATTATAGCCAACTCCCTAAAAGAAGAGAAGAAGATTCTGGAATCGGCCCACAAAACACAGGTACTGCAGTGTTGTTGATTTTCATATCAACAAATCTAGTCCTCCTATTCCAGTATTATATTACAGTCATATTTTACAGCAACATTGAATAAAAGGAGAATGAAGAATTCATTTGTGTTCGTGTCAGGTTTAATTCTTGGTGTTTAATGCCAGATTTGTCTGTGTTGGGTTTGCTACGAGAATGAGGAAGAGAGATTGACTTTGTGTTTGGTTTGCCAGGAGATTGCGGGATCTCCACAGGGCAGCGTCGTCATGGAGAAACAGAAACTGCTGGACAACCAAGTGAAGCAGCTGAAGAACAGTGTGCAGGTACTGCTGGAGTCACTCCACGTGATGTTTTAGATGGAGAAAATGCAGCTCAAATAACACTACCTAATGTTTTTAAAGATGAATCCTCTTCTGAAACTGTGGTTAATTTTTATTATCACTGAATTTCCTTTCTGATTTTTTGCATATTTAGTTTAATATATTACTTATAAGTATCAAAAATGCATGTGAACTGAATGTCGGTATATCTCAGTGTAAACAGAAAAAAATTGTTTCCCCCTTCTGACCTCGGGATAGCTGTTTAGATCTAGCCTGAGTATGTGTTAAAATAAGTAATGGATTTCTCCAGGAGGCAGAACAGCACATTCAGGCCTTGGAGGATCTACAAGATGAGCATGACTTCAAGAGGAAAACTTTACAGAGTCAGAGTAAGAAAACTGACATTGTAGACATTGTTGTGTGGCACAACAGTTGCAGATGTCACAACACACAAAAATCAGCAGGAAATCAAATGTCTTTTTTAAGTATGTTAATCAAAATGTATCTGGGGATGTTAGAAACATTTGACTCTGTCATGTCCTACATGGTTTCAGTGGAGTCTGAAATGAATCCACTAACAGCCAAAGAGATCCAGCAGGAGAATCTGATGATCAGGGCGATGTTCATTAAGCTGAACAGCATGAGAGAGGTAGGACCTGTGAAAGATTCTGGCCTGGTGTCTTTTAAACCAAAACCAACTCATAGACAGTCCTGGACTGACATATAAACTGTTTCCAGCGACTGGTGTTCCCAACCAAGTCTTGTCTATTCTCTCTTGTGTCAAGAGATATACATATACAGAGTGATACATACAGAATTAAGTTAAGTCAAGCCACATTGTCAATTGTGATTTTCACCCCAATCGAAATTTGTCCTCCGCATTTACCCATCTGTGCAGTCAGAACACACACACACACACACTAGTGATAACTAGGGGGCTGTGGTGCACACGTGCCCAGAGCGGTGGGCAGCCCTAGCCCGGTGCCCGGGGAGCAGTTGGGGTTAGGTGCTTTGCTCAAGGGCACCTCAGTCATGGCCTGAGGCCTGGGAATCGAACCCACGACCCTCCGGTCACAAGACTGGTTCCCTAACCACCAGACCATGACTGCCCTAATGGACTAAACCTTAACTCATTGCCTCCTCGCAATGCAATTCAGGCCCACTAAACACTAGTATTAAGCACTTTCTGTAGTAAAGGATCTGGCTGCAGACGTCTAGGAAAAGACTACTTTACCATCAGTAGGTAAAGTGAAACAGGTTACTCAAACAGTAATAATATTGCAATGTAAATTTTCTTTGTTTTTTTGTTGGTGTGTGTATGCGTGTACAGGTGGTAGTAACTGAATTAGTACGTGTGCTAAAGTTAGTGCAACAAATCCAGTTCAGTCTTATATCAGTGGAGCTGCCTGAGTGGAAGCAGAGGCAGCAAATGGCCTGTATAGGAGGCCCTCCAAATGCCTGTCTGGACCAGCTACAGAGCTGGTGAGTAGGGCCTCTAGGGGGCGCTGTTCATCACACAAATCTATTTTTTGCATTGAGATTTTTTAAGTTATAATTGTATCGTGGTGTTCAGGTTCACCACGGTGGCGGAGTGTTTGCAGCAGACACGGCAGCAGCTGACCAAGCTACAGGAGCTGGTGCTGAAGTTCTCCTACGACACCGACCCCATTGCTGTGGGCATGAGCACCCTGCAGGAACAGACCCTGCAACTCTTCACTAACCTCCTCACCAAGTACGTGGGCTCCACGGGTGCAGCTGGGGTTTGCCTCCGCTTCCCGGTGGGTGGCGGCGCTTTGAGATCGTAGACCGGAGCAGGAAGGAATAGCTTGTGATGTGTGTTTCAGCTCCGTTGTGGTGGAGAGACAACCCTGCATGCCCACACACCCCCAGAGACCGCTGGTGCTGAAGACGGGGGTGCAGTTCACAGTCAAACTCAGGTGCACTGCTAAACTTCGCCCAGTTCACAGAGGAATTCATTTTAACAGCATGCATTCTCAATTAATCCGATCCGTAATAAACACCATGAAGTAGAATTCAGAATAGAGGATTTGACCTTATTCAGATTCACAGAAACTTTGCAATGTCTAGCTAACATACCGAAGGTTGTCTGGTCAGGGAAAGACTTTCCATGCAGCCCACAGCAGGAATATCAATGGTCTTTTGTCCACAGGCTGCTGGTCATGTTGCCGGAGCTCAACTGCCAACTGAAAGTCACAGCTGCATTCGACAAGTAAGTCCAGAAGTGTGTTTAGCAGCACAGCTTACATGAAGGTGTGTTTACCAGCACAGCTTACATGAAGGGGTGTTTTTGATGTTTTTTGAAACCTTATTTTTGTTTTGTGTTTTTTTCCATCATAGGAATGCAACAGAAAAAAGCACAGTCAAGGGGTATGGGTAAAATATTTGATCAATTTCATAAAAATTGAACAATCAATTAAATACTGTACACATTATGTACATAACTGATTTACAATATGCCAGTTGGATGTACTGTTTGTACACATGCACTGTACATACATGTTGACTGACATGCAGCAATCTTCTGTTAATGTAGATTTCGTAGGTTCTATATTGTGGGAACCAGCTCTAAGGTCATGAACATTGAAGAATCAAATGGTTGCATGTCAGCTGAATTCCGACATTTGGTATGAACAGCACACAGCCGATTCGTTACAAAAAGCGCAACGGACGTTTCTGTGTTAGCAGCACAAACACTGAACATGAACTGTGTCGGTTTCTTACTCTCTCCACCACAGCAACTGAAAGAACAGAAGCCAGTCGGAAGCAGGACAAATGAGGTTGGGAATGTTTAGCTGCTGAGTAGGTGTAGTGGACACTGTGTTGTGAACAGAGAACTGAAGCATTTTAAGGTTATTTCAATCAATTGTTTGTGGCTAGTTTGTGGGCAATTAGTCCATTGTATACTCTCATTTAGAACCCTCTTCTCATCATGGAAGAACTTCACTCCATTAGCTTCACCACACAGCTCAATCAGCCAGGACTCTCCATCAGTTTAACTGTGAGTCTGGCACACTCTCCTGTCCAAGATTATTACCATGCTGGTCTGTCTCCTTTCATGCGCGATAATCTGCTATAATCCGCGTGTCCAGAGTCAGCCACGTATAGTTTGGAATACTATGTACTGTTTGCACTCATTTCTTTATGTGTGAACGCAGACCACATCGCTTCCTGTCGTGGTCATCTCTCACATCAACCAGCTGCCAAGTGCGTGGGCCTCTGTTCTGTGGTACAACATGCTTTGCACTGACTGTCAGGTAGGAGACATTTTACAACAGGTGTCTGCAAGGCATGCCTTAACAAGCCTTGGAAAGACCTTGTTCTCAGCATCTTCTGACTGCTGTTCCGTTTCAGAGCCTGACGTTCTTCCTCAACCCTCCTCCGGTGAAGTGGGCGGAGCTGACCAAGGTGTTGAGTTGGCAGTTCTCCTCCATCACCAAGAGGGGCCTCAGCACGGAGCAACTGAGCATGCTCGCAGACAAACTGCTCGGTGAGACTCACGTGTTACACTAAGCAATACCACACAGACTGTTTTTAGAATAGAATATGAAGGTCTTCAAACATAGAAAGACTCACTTTATAGAGTATAGAGAATTATTGAAAGTGGAACAACTTTGTGAAGGAACTGAAGAACTTTCCTGACATTCTTACCTCACATTCAAATTGAAAATCAACAGAAATGTTAAGACACATAAATTAACTTACAAAAAAACATGCATACATCATTCTAAAAACATTGTTTGATTTAATTCACGTGTGTCTGCAGGTCCCGAGAACCAAGGAGATCCTGAAACCCTCATCTCCTGGAGTAAGTTCATGAAGGTGAGTATACCAATGCTCCTTACTCAGGTTAGTGAGATGATAATACAAAGACAACCCCCATTCCTCTGCTACTCCTTCAAGATCATAGTTTAGTTTGTTTCACTTCTGCCTGAAGATGCTTATAAAAGAAAACCTATTGAGTCACTGACTAGCTAAACACAGTGCTGCTAACATAACTGCTAAGTTACAAGAATTGACATTGACGCAACAGTGAATTTCTGCTGGGTGTGTAGCTTAGAAAGCATACATTGAGTTTGAAAAGGCTCTGTTTGAAACGTGTAATTCTCATGTTTATGAGCACTGGGTGTCATCAGTAGGAGTAATTGCTGAGTGTTATATGGGAGAAGGGGAATTAGCTAGTGTTGTACGAGAGTCTTTAGAGCTCACACAGCATGGGTAGATAGGGATATACCGCCAGGCCATTTAATGACAAGTCTATATTTGTCTGTGGTAGGTTAGAGAAGGGAAACCACTTATGATTATAGCTCTGCAGGACTGGAGAAGATTCCCACACTTCATTCATCTCTTTATGATTAGCACAAAAGCAGAACATTGTCTGAACATTCACGTTTTTTTTCCAGCTTGCTGCCAATGAGAAGGGAGTACCTTTCTGGCTCTGGATAGATGGAATTCTAGACCTCATAAAACGATGCCTGCTCAACATCTGGAATGATGGGTAAGAACAAAGGCTAGAAAAAAATCAAATCCTGCAGATCTGATTCGTCACATGTTCAGTGTGGCAACATATTTATTTACATACTATTAATTTAATATTATATATCCTACATTACTAATGCTATTATAGATCACAGTTTTAATGTCCGTTTCACTTTAAATGCAAGTAATTTTCAACTATATTATGAACCCAAGTGAAAAAATTTGGTACTTTTTCCAGGGCTTCCAGACTTTGTAGCCACAGTCTAATTATAGAATCAGGCAGAACAGGGTGAGAGGGTTTTTTTGCCAAGAGGGAATAATATACAGTATACTCTTTATTTGAACAGTTGCAGTTCAATGGTACTACATTTTTTCACTTGGGTTCACAGTAATATAGTTGCATACAAAATGCAAACTATCCAGTGTCAATCTATTAGAGCTTCACATAGGGCCCTCTTAATAACAGCAACCACATCACAACAGAGTTTCTACTGCATCCCTAAATCTAACACTAACTCAAACAAGTTTAACTCAGACTTCTTCACATCCATAAACCATCTGAGGTGACCTTTACTGAAAGTATTTGAACAATGATTTGATGATTAGAAACTGGTCTAATCCTGCAGTGTGTAGAGCGTTTCCTAACTGGCAGCTGGACCGTGCGCCTTTGCTTTGTCCATGGACATGCAGGTTAATCGTGGGCTTTGTCAGTAGAGACAAGGAAAAGGTCATGTTACGAGACAAACATACAGGCACTTTTCTGCTGCGCTTCAGCGAGACGTGTAAAGAAGGCGGTATCACCATAACATGGGTGGAGCAGTCACAGAACGGTACGTGTGTGTATGATCTGAGAATATATTTATCTACATATATTTTTTATATTTATAGCTAACTATTTATATCTATATTTTAATTACGTATCACCCACAGGTGAACCCCACACGCACTCTGTGAAGCCCTACACAAAGGCAGATCTCGCCTCCATCACGTTCCCTGACATAATCCGAAATTACAGACTAATGGCTGCTGGGAATATCCCAGAATGCCCTCTGCTCTACCTGTATCCAAACATCCCTAAAGACCATGCCTTTGGCCGCCATTATACTAGCACCCCTCAAGGTACACATGCAGTTGCTGGACGCCGTCAGCACCCTCACCCCAAATCTGACGTAGTCATTTGATTTCTGTCATTTCATTAATAGCTTTTCTGTAATGCAAATGCACAGAAAGTAAAAACACAGAAAAATTAAAAAAAAGTCACAAATGAGTCATGGGACAATGAGTAAAGCAGGCACACATGGCACATAGGCAGAATGCAAACAACTTAATGTTTGTTAAATGTTCCCATTTCAGATCCAGACGACATGGACATTGATAAACCGATCCATCCATATATAACGAGACGGATAATTCCAGTGTCAGATGTGTAAGTTTGCAACTGTAACATTTGCGGTACTTTGCTTAACAACATCTGTTAAAAGCTGCAGCACCTTTTATAAGTTCGATTTACATTTATAAGTTATATTTAGCCCCAACAATATATGTGCATTTTGAGTGACATTGGTGCAATTGTGCAAAATAGGGAAAATAAAATGTAATTTGTGTAAATACTCTTATAGCCCCAGTTCAGGCACAAGACTTCAGGACAGTTTCCTGCCATTAAGCCCAGAGGCGTTTGTGATGCTTGAGGATATTAACAAGGACAATGGGATGGACACATTGGTAATGGTGGAGACAACTCCTTACTGACCAGCGCCTGGCAAATGCTCACACACAGGAAGGCCTGTATCCACTGGAATTGGGTGGAGTCCCCTGATCTGCAGTAGTGTGCATGTGGTGGTGTTCTTGAGGGGATGTCTTCTTAGTGCCCTTGAGAATCTCTGCAATTATGTCCATTTCTTTTTTGCAACTGCAACAACAGAAACTCTGAAGCTCCTGGCAGTCTCTCTAAGTGGGATTACAGAACACTCACGACGACACTTTCACAAGTACCCTCACACTGTACGTTTTAGTTAACGGTGGCTTACAAAATATAATGTAAATGTACATTTCTGCTGTTTAAGCACTCTGCTAATCCATTGGAGTCATTGGGTTGTTTTAGCTGTTTCTGATTGGGGAACTTCAAACATACAGAGTACGTGGGTCATCCTTACCCCAAAACCTCTAGCATCAGTTAGTGGCTTCTGTAATGGCTGCTACTTTAACCTCGGTGTTGGGACGATGTTCTGTTTCCAGCACGTGTGTAGTGTTCACAGTGTTTCTTCTCAGTGCTCCATTCTGTCCTGTAGACGAGATGGTTCCTCCTCTACGCTGCCCTGAGCAAGACGTCAGCAAAGTAACTTAAGCAACAAGCAGGAAACCAGTTATTACAGTGACAATAATGTGATGTTCATGTCGGAGCTTGTAAATATGATTCCCATAATGTGTAGGTGGTGTCTGATACTATCAATGCGTGTGTGTGTGTGTGTGTGTGTGGAGGATGGGGTTGTAATTCTTTAGTTATGCCTTTTTTGCAGAGAATGGTAAATTTGCTTGGATATCTTTATTTAAATTGTAATTCAATCATACTAGATTATAATCTGTTGCATGGAGCATTGGTTGTAATTGTTATACATACCTCTCATAATATGAAAAAGCCAGATAGTAAATAATAAATAATAAAATAATAAAAACACCAGATAGTATTGCCATGATATTCATTAGATCTTCATAGAGAGAAGCGTTGCCACCCCGTAATGACCAGTGTGTGGCTCATCCATCCAGTGGTGTTGATCTTTTTTTTTTTTTCACACTGTGCTTCTTGCTCCAATTCAAGGAAATAATGAACCGTGACGTTTTCATAAGATTTAACCAGATTAGAATGCACACTTGCTGTTGTACTGAGTACCCTTCACCCACACCAGCTCAGTGAACTCAGATGCCTTAGATATTTTGCAACATTCTTGCAGAATGTGGGAGTCAACTTGCACACTGCATATAGACTGCAACATTCCAGACTCTTACCACAAAAATGAATTCAGTTAGGAGATACACAGGTGCATTTACACACACACACGCACTGCTGTGGAGAACTAGATAAAGACAGTGAAAAACAGATGCAGACCTGAAGCCCCTCCCACCGCACTCACCTCGAAGTTTACAAATGCAGTTGTGAGAATATTTTCAGCGAGTGGAAATGTTAATATTCATGTTCAGATTTTTGCTCTACAAGCTCTCCCTCAAAAACAACAAGGCAGATATAATATTTTACAAGTTCTCAGATAAGAACAAGGCGTTCTAGAGGTTTGCGACCTAATTACCTTCATGGTTGCAAAAACGCGACATGGAGACGGATGCAAAAAGCGAAACCAAAACAGCCCGTGGCAGGGCGTTAAACTGCGAACCACGACACCACAGGAGGGCAACCGCGACGTCGCGTGGGTCTCACGCAAAGGTGCGACATCACTGCAACAGCAACTCAAATAAAAAAGCAAGTGAGAAGAAGTGACGATTAATTTTTGGGCATGGTGGGTTTGCTAGAAGAAAGATAAACAAAGAATGTAATTGTTCGTGTTGGGTTTGCTACGAGAATGAGGAAGAGAGACTGACGTTGCGTTTGGTTTGCCAGGAGATTGCGGGATCTCCACAGGGCAGCGTCGTCATGGAGAAACAGAAGCTACTGGACAACCAAGTGAAGCAGCTGAAGAGCCGCGTGCAGGTACTGCTGGTGGAGTCACTCCACGTGACGCTCTCTGATATAAAATATAGAAGAATTTACGATCTTAATACAGCCTGCAAATGTACAATGTAATCAACATTCTCCTAAATAAGATGTAATGATATAGGAGTTTGATGTCAGGGATTTGTACGTGCGTGCGTGTCCATTTGTGTGGTAAATGAGGAATTACATTTTCCAGGAGGCAGAACTCGTTATTCAGGTTCTGGAAGATCAACAAGATGAGCCCAATTTCAAAAGGAAAACTTCACAGAGTCAAGGTGAACGATTTAAATAATTTTAATGTATTCATTTGTTGAAACGTCATACTGGCATAATTTATGTTTTTGAAATGCGTGCTTTGTATCATATTTCCAGCAGCTGGTGAGTGAACTCTAGAACGGATAGGGTGAAATTTGAGAAAGCTATTCAAGCGATTCACATCCTGCATAATATCGCATGAATACATGTTTAACGTCAGAACTTTGTAGGTTCTTGTGAACAGAAGTATACTCTACCCCACACCAAAACAATTGTGAAAAATACATCCATGTAAAGCCAAAATTGTGTTTAACACAAGTTAACATTATATGGACATATGACATTTCCGTTTGAAAATGGAACAGCATCACAGGTACAACTTCAGGAATCAAAGGGATCCAGTTCCATGTACATCTCTGCACATGACATGTTACACCAGCCAGTTCCAGAATTTGAGCTGAGGGTTGAACCCGGTATAATAATTGAAATACATCACATTGAACTCTCAGGAGGCAGGATACATTTCACGGAGTGTGTTTTACTTATTTCCTACATTTTTAGCAATCAACAAAAGGTGTGAACTCTATGTGCCAGTAAGAGACATTTAAACTGTTGAAAAACATTCCCATTAAAGCATGTTCATATAAACTCGTGCTTCTATATATCAATGTTGTAACGCGGTGCTTAGGGTGACGGTCTAAGCACCGCGGGGGTTTTAGTATAAACGGGACGAACCCAATAGCCAGGCCACAAAAGAAACGGGAAACGAAAACCTCCGTCCATACGATGCGAAATAAAAGCACAAAGAAAAAACAGGGAGAACAAAAGAATCGCGCCCCAAATTCAATGTGACAAACACCGTGCGGGAAAACCAGAGAGAACAAAAGGCTCGAGGAAAATAACTCAACGCCATAAACAAATAACTTCTAACAACAAACTAAGGATGCCAGGGGAAGTAACTGTAAACAAAAACCCTTCCCAATCTAATCAATGAAAACGGATAGAGGAAAAAACAGCGAAGGAAAACCTGAGAGGCCAGGAAGGCGCGCGGAAATGAAACCACTTTAAAATATAGACAACGAGGAAGAGAAGACGCGGTGACAAAACACCGGGGAATGCAACACGGTACCTGAACGAGAGCGCGGCTGACTGCAAAAGCATAGCGTAGGGCTGCAAACAACTCAGCAGTGATGACCCGCAACTGTCTCTCCTATAGAGGAAAAGACCGCTGATTGCGGGAGCTGGCTCGTGGGCTCCCCCCAGTGGCGGCAGGTGGAGCGACCCTGGAGCCAGCCCTGACAAATGTCACCGTTTCAGGTTTCTTTATGGCTTCAGTTCAGGCTGAAACAAATGCACAGACAGCGCAAGATGCATCACCGAAGGAGACGATGATGGAGATGCATGTGAAGCAGCATAGAGAGATAGAGGTGCATCATGTGGGAAATGAAGCCAGACATACATACAATACAGTATCCAGTTACAATACAGTATTGTATTCAGTTCAGTCTTATATCAGTGGAGCTGCCTGAGTGGAAGCAGAGGCAGCAAATGGCCTGTATAGGAGGCCCTCCAAATGCCTGTCTGGACCAGCTACAGAGCTGGTGAGTAGGGCCTCTAGGGGGCGCTGTTCATCACACAAATCTATTTTTGCATTCAGATTTTTTAAGTTATAATTGTATCGTGGTGTTCAGGTTCACCACGGTGGCGGAGTGTTTGCAGCAGACACGGCAGCAGCTGACCAAGCTACAGGAGCTGGTGCTGAAGTTCTCCTACGACACCGACCCCATTGCTGTGGGCATGAGCACCCTGCAGGAACAGACCCTGCAACTCTTCACTAACCTCCTCACCAAGTACGTGGGCTCCACGGGTGCAGCTGGGGTTTGCCTCCGCTTCCCGGTGGGTGGCGGCGCTTTGAGATCGTAGACCGGAGCAGGAAGGAATAGCTTGTGATGTGTGTTTCAGCTCCGTTGTGGTGGAGAGACAACCCTGCATGCCCACACACCCCCAGAGACCGCTGGTGCTGAAGACGGGGGTGCAGTTCACAGTCAAACTCAGGTGCACTGCTAAACTTCGCCCAGTTCACAGAGGAATTCATTTTGACAGCATGCGTTCTAGTTTAGGGGAACTCAATTGAACACTACAAAGGGTAATTCAACACTGAATTTCAGTCATTCAGAAAGATTTTCAGTATTTTACTCAAAATACAGTAGGAATTCTGGTTATGGAAATACTTAATAACTGTGGATATTTCCTTTGCCAACAGAATGCTGGTTTTTCTACCAGAATTCAGTCGCCAGCTCAAAGTCAAAGCATGTTTTGACAAGTAAGCTTACACAAAAGACTACATGAAACTACATGAAACTACATGAGTTCTATGCCTTTTATTGATAGTGATTGATCATTCCCTCCTGTGTCTGGTTAGTTTCATTGATTGTGTTATTTAAAGCTCTGTTCCTGCCTTTATTCAGGACTGGTCTTTGTTGTTAGGATTCAGTTGGCTGCATGAGTGTTTTGATTATTCCTTGGTCTTTGCGTCCGTCTTTTTGTAAAGTAATGTTTTATACTCGTTTGTCTGGTAAATCCCTTCGTCTTGGTTTGGTTTCTTTGTCGGACTCCCCCCTTGGTGTGACTTTGGACAGTTTCAATGATTCTGCTTATGGATTTGCGATTAATAAATCTCGCTCTTCTCAGCGTATGCGTCCGCCATATCGTTCCCTGACGCCCCTGCCGTCACAGATAGTAGTTACATTTAAAATTGTGCCATATGTTTTCTTTATAGAGATTTAACAGAAAAGAATACAAACCATGGGTATGTGTAAAAAGATACATTTTTCTTAAAGAAATGTATAAATAAATACACACAGATGCTGCATGTGCATGAGACATTTTCATTTTGTCTCTGCTGATGTAGATTCTGGAGATTCCAAATTATGGGGGGCACTACTAAACTCACGGAGGAATCAGATGGTTGTTTGACAGCCGAGTTTAGACATTTGGTATGAGCAGAACACTGATTTTTATTGTTTTACCTATTATGTTTATGGTCAAGTAAAATTCAGAAACAAAAACTTTTCCATGTTTTTCTTTGTCAGACACTGAGAGAGCAGAGAACACTTGGAGACGTATCAAATAAGGTTGGATACTGCTGCACTGATTTATGTTTACATATTTACGTGAATTAATAAGTGGAGATCAAAGAAGATTTCTTTGATTTGGGTGGCTGATCAGTTTTAGACATGTTCACAGATGTGACAGATTTTGGAAGAGGTCCATGTTCCATAGAATTGGACTTTTGTGTGGGTCATATGACGTGCAAGGCAGTGTATTATACAACCTGGGTGCTCAGAAGAGATTTACATTTTTATAATGGAAAATGCACACATGTATTGCACAGTTATTCCAGTCATTTATACGTGTTGCACAAGGGTGGCTCTGCATGTGTGCAGACCTGTGCGCTGTACTAGTCCTATACTTTATTTAGTAGTGAATGCCATGTAAATAAATCAGTAATTACTGAGTGTTTTCTGGTCTGTTTCAGTCTTGTCTTCTCATCATGGAACAACTACACTTGCTCAACTTTGACATCCAGCTCAATCAGCCTGGACTCTCCATTGATTTAACGGTGCAACTAAACCACAATGTCCCCTACACTTTTGTTACAATTATTCCACTACAATTTCAAGTCTGCTCTTTCTTTTTAATTAATGTTCTGTAACTGAAACTGCAAAGCTGTGGAAGTCCAGTCAGTCTGTTCAGTTAGTTTATTCAATCCTGCTCCACTGCGCCACCTTGTGGCCCTGACTATATCATGCCAGTACATAGCTCTGACATGCTCCACTGCTGCTATCTTGTTGGCTTAAGGAGGAGTGCTTTCTTATCAGTTTGGATCCTCTCAATGTTTCTTCGTTATGCCATCCCGGGAGTTTCTTTTGCCACAGTCACCACTGGCTTCTTAATTTAGTGTGCACTTCAACAGGTTTTAAAGTTGAATCTAACTCATTTCAACCGCATCACTCACCTTGTCCTGAGTGCATGGTGTTGTGTTTTAAACCCAGACTACTTCACTTCCTGTCGTGGTGATAACTCCCATGACCCAGTTGTCACAGGCCTGGGCCGCAGTTCTCTGGTATAACTTGCACTGCACTGACTGCCAGGTAGGAGACATTTTCCACTTGTTGGTGTTGTGTACTATATTGATTTTTTCCATGTAAACTTGTTTACTCTCATTTACTGGCTTTACTAGGTTTACTACACTTTACTAGGTTTACTACACTTTACTAGGTTTACTAGGTGTTACTAGGCTATTCTAGTTTTTACTAGGCTTCACAAGGCTTTAATAGGTTTGTAGACACTACTTATGTCTGTTTTAAGTGCCAGATAACCCATAAGGTGATGTTTTGAAATGCATCAGAACCACTAAATGAATCCTTGTCATTTCAGAACCTGACATTTTTCCTGGACCCTCCCCCGTTGACCTGGGCGCAGGTAGTCGGTGTTTTGAGCTGGCATTTTACGGGTTTTACTCAGAGAGGCCTCAGTGCAGACCAACTGAGCACGATCGCTGACAGACTGCTTGGTAACCTCGCACACTGTATTTCATTGATAAATCTAACATGTCTGTCTCTATTTTTAAAACGATTTCATCCTAAAAAAATCTTTGTTTTGGTGTTTCCAGAGTTTTGTGATATGATTAATTTAGAGATTAGAGAAAGGTTCAGATTATCAAAATGCAGAAGCAGTCCTTGCTGTTAACTCAGTGAACTGCATGGACGTGGTGAATAAACTGCATGTCCACCTTGCTGGTTAACAGGTATACTGCATTCTGATAGTTTGGCTTTACTCACACGTGTCTGCAGGTCCGGAGGCTCAAGGAAATCCTGAAACACTCGTTTCCTGGAGTAAGTTCAGTAAGGTGAGAAGTTCATCTCTTAAATTATTATAGTTTACTGAAATATTGATACAGTGGTTAAGCGTTCTGCACTGGGTCAGTCTGAAGCACTTTGAAAGGGCAACTCCATCTTGGGGTGGATCAGGTGATGATCAGTCGAGAGTCCATGAACACAGCTAACGATTTCACAGCGTAAGAACGCATCCAGTGCTGTGACTCCTTATGAGGAAGGAAGCAAATTTGATATGTGGCCCTTGTATTTCCCTAGTTTGATGCCGGTAGATTGTCTTTCTGCTCATGGATAGACAACACACAAACCTTCATTCAACGATACCTACTCAACGTCTGGAATGATGGGTAAGACTAAAGTCTTGGGGAGAAAAACAGACAACAGATTATTTTTGTGATGTATATGAATACCATGCTGTTATGTTGAAATATGTCACCATGGTTTTTGAATAACCTTTCTAGAAACAGGCCTTGCGTGTCCAGCTGTAGTATGCAACCAGAATAAGAACTGTGCATTTGACCTGAAGATACTCAGTCAGGACATCCTCTACTTATAGCAAACCCCTGAACAATGGCTGCAATCTTGAGTGCTTTGCAGGAGAATCAAAAATGTATATAAATAAAGATTGTCATATCAATCATATAAAAAGCACTCATAATAACTGGATGTGTGTTATAGAACCATCACTAATATAGTCTAACATTTCAGATTATGCAAGGATAATAAATCACTGCACCAAATCAGATCCACAAACTAATAATAAGATATAAGAAATAAGATCCTAATAAGGAAATAAAAGCACTATTAACCATTCTGCAGGGCTTCACTAGATTAAAAATCCGTTGTTCTGTATCATTTTGTTGTTGGTAATGTGTGACGCGGTGCTCAAAAGCTTTTCACGTGAGATTTATTATTAGATGTGAAAGATTTTAGATGCTAGTGCAGATATATTTAGGATTCAGTTCCAATAAGAAACCTGTTTTGTTTTCCTGCTCAATTATAAACATTTCAAACAAGTATTAATGTTCCTGATATGTTCATTAATGTGGCCTCCTTCATCCAGAGATAATCAAACGCATCTGGTCTCTCTTACCCATCCAGGTGCATCATGGGGTTTATTACGGAAAAAAAGGCAAAGACTTTGTTAGCTGACAAACGGCCAGGCACTTTCCTGCTGCGCTTCAGTGAGACATGTTTGTATGGTGGTGTCATCATAACATGGGTGGAGCAGTGCCAAAATGGTACGTGTGTGTCAGCTTATATGAGTGTGTTTACGTGTGTTTACGAGTGCAGGTGTAGCCTTTGTGTACCTGTCTGTATATATTAGCCTTCAAATGTGTATGAAATCTACAGGTGAACTCCAGACGCACTCCACCAACCCCTACACCAATGCAGATCTCAATACAGTCTCCCTGCCTGACATCATCCAGAACTACACCGTAATGGCTGTCGGGAACATTCTGGAAAGCCCTCTGCTCTACCTGTATCCAGACATCCCTAAGGACGCCGCCTTTGGCCGCTACTATAGCTCTCCGCCCAAGGAAGGGGCATTAAACAGCTGATCGTGCGGGGCAAATTGGTAATGCATAAAGATTTTATCATGTGGCTTTTATTGTTTTTAATCCTTCGTTAAACATTTTAGAAAGAACAAAGTCATTTTTCGAATGATTCTTCTTGTTGTGAGCCCAGGGGCATGGATGGTTCATATGTTTGGGGGACCTGCTCTAAATTGATTAACTTGACGACTACAAATCAACTGGTTGATCTCATGTTAACTTCACTTAAAAAGTCAAAATGAATAATCACTTTCACAAGTATTTTTGCTGCTTTTGTGGTAAAAAGTACTTATTGGCTCCTTGAGGGGTTTGTTTTAGCAGTTTGCAAAGCAAGTGATGCTGCTATAATGTCCTTTACAGTACACAATGGCAAGAACAACCAACTATTCTCAGCTTGCATGAAAACCATAGCTTTATTTAATATAGTACATCAAAATAAATATACTGAATGTTTTTTTTTTACATTGCATGGAACAATTGCACATATACTCACACTCCTCTCACCTTGAGCTCAGTAAGGTTTTATCTAGTTAATAAAATTAAAAAAATCAGCATATGCTGTAACTCTGCTGTTTGTTCAGAGTTTCGGTGCCACATCCTCATCAGGTACACCTAGTGGTTTAGTAACACAAACACAAAACCAGGAGGATAATCTGGTTATTGTTCTCAGGGCTAATTGTTCAAAACGAGCAAAGTTCTTTTGACTTTCACATTTTGTCCATCTTTCCTGAAACCTTTCATAACATACGTGTTTTAGATGTAACATTTAAGTTACACTTCTTTCAAAATAACCTTCTATATTGCCTAGAATATACCCCCCAAAAGAGAGTGGTGAATTGAAGTGTTGCTTTGGGAAGTGGTTACACTGGCCCAGTCCACATTAACCCCGTCTGTGGAACCTCTGAATAAATTGATTGTGTCTATTACGTCTGAACACCACTGAAACCCAAACTTCCCTATGTGCTAGAAGACACTGTCTCATTTGTCAGAGAAAGGTCTCCTGCTAACAGATAGACAGTAATGGACATCAAAGGAGAAATGACTACAGAAATCACACCAGTCATGTGGAGGCTTATACTTGGTCCACTCTGTCCAATGAGCATTCAGCTCCACCCACGTACCCATAGTCGTTGCTGGCATCCCATCCCTTTGCCACCGGCCATTACTCTGACCTGGCTGGTTTCTGACATTTTGCTCATCTTTGGTTTACTGTTCCCACCTGACTACTATATTGCTATATTGACTGATTATATTACTAATGATAAATAATACAACTCCTACCCACTTCTACCATACCCACGATTGTTATAGTCAGGTAAACTCATGGTTAACTGTGTCCTATGTGAAACGACAGGTAAGTGTATTACATTAAGCAGACTGTGTCACATCGTTCGATATTTGATCCACTGGGCTGTTCCAACATGGCTGTTTCAAGCTGTAAAGAATCTGTCAGGGGGCCAAAAAGTAAAAAAAGAAAAAGGCTGACGAGGAAAAACGATCACAAACCACCAGGTGATGAATCATGTGTTTAGTGTCCAAACTTAATAAAATTGCTAATTTGCATTCATGGTACACATGAGCAGAAAAAAAGATATACACAGAAATAGTCATTATTGTGTTTAACATAAACCACCAAATAGTAATTAATCATAATCTCATACAGGGACATAAGCAGGAGATCACAGAAAAAACAAACAAAAAACAGGTTCTGCCATTTTTTGGCTGGTCAAACCACTCAGGTCATTTTGTTAACAGGGATCTCAGCAGTACAAACACTAACATGAATAATCTAAAAACACTTTTTGTTTGAACTTTTAAGAATTATTTTAGTGTCTAGTAAGCACATTTTGTTATTGCCATTAGCTTATTTCTTTTTTACTGAAACATACAGACCAAAGGCCAGAGTTGACACTCAAAGGGGGTGACATTGAAGGAAGCTTCCTGTATCTCGACTTAATCTCAGCCTTACAGGGTGAGCCATCAGTATGAGGCACAAAAACAGAAAAGTGGTGTTGGCAGGATGTGATCATGAGGAAAATTGCCATTATCCAATCATCATCAGAGCTGAACATTTCTTTGAATGGTTCCTTATTCGCTCTTTATTAGCCAGACAATGGGAATTTCCAAAAAGAGGCGCAACTTCCTGCTGCATGTGACAAATCGAAAAGTGGGCAGGTCAGTAATTCCGACCACCTTGGCAACGTTGTTCAAAATGAAATGATTGACCCCGTCAGATCCAAAAATACAGATTACTATGATGACAGAGGTTAAAAGGTCAAAAGACTCTGTCACCTTAGGCTGAGACACCACAGCTATTATAATGTTTGTGACAATGGAAGAGACACCAGAAATTCAAGAGTATCGTCTTGGATTTCACCCAGTTTCACAAGTAGCAGCTCCTGGAATTATCTGCTTTCACACTGACTAGACTGCAGGAATTGAAAGTTTCATTTGACTCAACAGTGTGAAAGCTGTAAAGCTGGGATCTCCTGGTTACGGATGTGCACTGTGATACGGTTCAACATCCCTCACCAGGTGCAGAATATGAGCAAAGCTCCCAAACAGAAGCTAGATGTGGCCCATGACCTTCTGGTGAATATGAAAGCAGAACTGGGGAAAAGCACAATGGTCTTTGCTACAGCACAGAGGTGTTTGAGGAGATGAAAGTGGAGGTTCGATTACAGCAGAAGATGCTTCGGTCGACTCGACCACGTTTTGCCTGTGAAGCTCCATAGGAACCTGCTGCAGATGCAGATGGCACTCACGTGCTTGAAACCACTTCTTCAGTTTAGCTGCGGACTGTGAAACCCAGTCCACTGAAGAGTGACTCAAAAGGTGTTTCACTGCAAGATGTAAAAGCTAAGACTGGTCTGCTGCTGGACCTCACCAACATGGAGACTGGGACACTGGCCAACGTGATGGGCTCTGACATCTGGAGATGAGAGCGACGATGATGGAAAAAAAAAAAACGTCATAAAAAAGGTTTATGACGACTGACACCTACCAACCTTCAGCCCTCAGATAGCAGAAGTCTGCAATGGAACTTCTAACTTTCATCGAAGATTTTAATGATGAGTTCTAAAGACAGATTAACTTTTGAGGTGGAAGATGCACATAAAGACTAATTAAATTATGTAACATTTATTTGCATTTATTTATACTAATTTTAGTTTTGTTCTGTATAGTTATGAATTGCTTGGTTGTGCTTACATTTATTAAACCTTATTCTTCATTAGATGGTTTATTATTATTATTATTATTAGTTAATAATGTATTGGGGGTGGAGAAAGGGCACTTGGGACCCGTAATGGTGTAGAAACAGCCCTGCCACAGGATGGCGCTATTCATTTATAACACTTCTTTCACACCTGTCATTCAATCACTTTATAAGACAATTGTTATACACCATTGACACACAATTTGTATTCATATTTATGGTATCTGTATAATATAGTTTTTTTGTAGATTAAGATAGAGACACGCTCACAGAAAAAGGGAAATACGCACAAAAACATTCACATTAATATCTGAAACTTCCTAAAAGCAAAACAAAAAGAAAACAGAAGCAAAAGCTGCACTCTTCTCAGAGAGAGAAAGCACACGTGTACGTTCACTCTAACAACATACCCCACTGACATCAAAAACAGGAAATGAGTCTATGAGCATGTGCAACAACAGCGCCCTCTCCTGGTGTACAGGTCTTATGTCTCCAGCATCCCATCCAGGTTCTTGGCAGCTTTCTCTTTATCTGCAGCGGTTTTCTCTGAGGGGCTGTATATAGTAAGATACTCCTCCAGCAGCGCTACCACATCGTGATGGCCAAAGTGTCTGGCTTCATCCAGCGGAGTGTTACCCCACCTACAGTCCAACAATTCATTAACGCCGTTTTACTGCTTATCAGTTCGGAGATGCTCTTTGCTTCATTGTCTTATGTTTTAATTCATCTTCATTCAGATTAGAGTGCCTAGTCAAGCTATAGTGCACTATATACTATGATACTATTAACGAGATGCTAACATCAGTTCAGCAAAGTGTCGACGCTCCTGGTATTCAAGGACAATTTGTTCAGGAACATGAGCGGGAACTTACCTGTCCTTTGGAACAGGGTTCATCTTGCAGGCCTCCAGAAGAAAACGGACAACTTCTATATGTCCTACAACCGCAAAACAGAGATCAATTAGGTGCAACACACCCACACACACACTTTCTTTAGACGTTGCACTTTGCAACACAGCTGTGAAAAACTACAAAAGACAGAAGCCGAGTCTACAGTCGAGTCTCTTGTCTGTAATCCAACACACAACATGGTGCCAAGACCAAGTCCCTTCAGCAGGAGCTGGCCTACACAACGAGAACAGGGGCATGTGCGTGAGAGCGTAGCACGTACCCTCCGCCGCGGCCACGTGCAGGGCAGTCCTGGAGTCATAATCCCTCTGCTCCATGTCCATGGAGGACAGCGCAAACCTTGGACAAAAAACATCAAGACACATCAGGGACACATGTAGTGGACCACAGAGAGAACACAAACGTACAGATGATTCACTTGCAAAGGGAGCATGGTGGAGCCCAGGGAACGTCCTGAATACCTTTCACAAAGAATGAGCTAGCAAAAGAATCCCAGCGTAGCGGAGAACATACCACACAGCGCCACTCAAAGCCCAAACACACGGTCCCAGCACGGACCGGCCCGCAGAACTCAGCTTTGAGGTGTGAACCAGATTACAAATGCAGCTTTTCCCAAAGGCCACCGTCATCATGCACACAGGGCATATAAGCCACGCAGGGCTCTGTGGAGTTTCTGTATGCATGCTGGTGTAAAGGTAAAGGCCTCCATACCTTCTGAGTGCCGACACGTCGCCGGTGTAGGCAGCAAAGAGGAGGTTGATGACGGACTTCACCTGTAATGGGACGGAAAAGAGCTGTTTGTGTACACTGGGATGCAGGTGTGTTCAGAAGGGTGGGGTCTGCCTCCGACCACACGCCACACCTGATACAGAGCTGTTTGTGTACACTGGGATGCAGGTGTGTTCAGAAGGGTGGGGTCTGCCTCCGACCACACGCCATACCTGATACAGAGCTGTTTTGGTTTTGGGTGAATGGGATTTGGCATAGGAAGCAAGAGAAAAGAGACTGAGAAAAACACTAAATGTCTGACATGCACATTCAAAATGTAGCCAATCACAAAACTTCCTATTTTCCTAACTTTGTCAGTCTGAAATTATATTAGCATTTTCAAAATACCAGTGCTCTAATTTTGTATATTTACAAAATATATTTACATTTACAGCCTTGATAGTTCTATCTATCACACAGTGGACTCAGCTTGCTTTTGATTTTCTCATTGATCTGGACTGAATGAACTGGCCGTGAACAATATCAATGAAGATCTTTTCCTTCATCCTCTTACAAATTTTTCCCTTTTGATTTGTTAATTCAGATTCATGTAAAATGTATCGTGCCACATGTATAAACACATAACTGTACAAATCCTATGTGCAAAACCCCAAGAACTGGCTGGGGAAAAGGATCCGTGCTGTACTGCGCGCTCTGGAGAACATAGGCCTCAGTGCAAGAACAAATCTGCCACAAGGTGGCGCCAGGCACGCGTTTTCATTATTCTCTGATTGCGCTTTGAACCATGATAACAAATGTTCAGCACTACCCAAAATACTTTCTCTTAGGCTGACATGTAGAGACGACCCGCCCCCCAGTAACCTCTGAGAGGGAAAGAAAGATCACTGATAAATAAAGTCTTTCTAAACTCGTGACCCTAGACATCATGACTGCAGACTCTTGGTCTCGGATTCATAGCTTAGTGTATCCCTGCACCGTCATATCCAACACATCTCCCAGACCTTCAAACACACGGGCACGTACACATACACGTGGACACACACACACACACACAATACATACAAAGCTGGCACATTTGGCCACCAAATCACGCACACACAATGCGAATGGAGTGGGATGAGTGCGTGTTATCTGTGAGGAGGTTCACACTAATGAATTCTCTATTGCAGGGCTGTAAGACTGTAAAAATCTTCTTTGTTAGCACAAGGTTGCTGGTACAGACAGTAAAGTGTCAAAAATTCCACAGATTCAATTTAAGAAGAAAATTAACATAAATTATCACAACTAATTAAAAGAAATGATTATGTAAGAAATATGAATGCGTCATTTAAATTTGTATAGTTTGCTTTCCATTTAGTTAATACCATTAGGCCCAGTTTACCAGTTTAAGCACAAACCTAGTCTTAAAATTGCCAATTCCGATTAGACATAATCCCTGTCGGGCAAAATGGACCATTGTGATTTACATCTTGATTGGCAAAAAAGGCTCTCAAAAGTAAAGGCAGAAAAGAAAGAAAAGACCAGTCTTGAAGCACATACTGGAGTTCACACAGCACCAGTATACAGGTGTCGTGGGCTTCAGGCATACAGGTGAAATTCAAGGACCTTTTATAGGAACACTTTCTTTAAATGTTGATACTGTTGGCATCTAACCAATGTTTAGCATTACCTGCAACACCAGTTACCATTACACAGAATGTGACTGCGCCCATCGCTCAAACCTCATTCAAGGTTGGCGGTATTAGCATTTGGTGATGAAGTATTTTAATCGCACGTTTTCTCCACAAACACACATGCTGATCTCAATCTCGAAAGCCCAGAGACTCACGCTGCCGGCACAGTCACACACAGTGATGCTCGAGGCCATCGGGTTCGTGTCCGCACTCACTCCTGCTCGACCTGTTCTACCAGGTGAGCAAAGTTAAAACAGAACCACCAAAACAGCATCTCATCAGCAGACGATCCACATATGGAGATAGCAGGAAGATAAAACCCTGGGAGATAACCACTGTTGGTGAACACTGATATGTAGAGCTGATGAACGCTGATATGTAGAGGCTAGAAGATACAAGATATTCTTTTGCAGACGATTCAGAGATGAGATAAATAGACAAACAAACATGACAAACGAAATAAAAAATGGGTCAACAAAGGGATGGAATTAAAAACATTTATTAAACAATACAAACACGTCCATTATCAGCAAGACAATGAAAGTGATGGGGGGAACACTGCTGAAAACAAAAAAGCACCATTACGTACTAACTGAAACGAATGAAAGAATTCATAAATAAATACTGCAGGTGTGTGTGTTAAGGCCTCATAACCGCACACACTGTTTTACAGTCCAAACAGGAGCATCTCACATCAGAAATACAGAAAAACATTCCAATTCCCTTCATTACTGAAGTAAATCCCTGTGTCCTGCCTTCATGAACGTTCTCACCACCTGTTCTGAAACCAGCCTGGTGCTCCAGTGCCGTCTCTGGCAGACCGACCGTGAAAACACACCGTAGGCGTTCCAGACAGGTGACAGATCCTCCAGCAGCACAGCACTCGCACACCAACCCGTTTACATGGACAGACAACGCGGATGGGACAAAACGCTGGTCCTGCACAACTTGCAAACATGCATGCAAAATTATGGAAATATGCAATATAACCAATATATAAAACATTGCCAGTGAACATGCTATACATAGAACATAAAAAGTGAAGAACAAACACGTATAAACACAAGAAACATAAAGTAACATTATAATGGCAGCCTGACCTCTAACCTGTAACCTCTAACCCTAGCAATAAAAGAAACCGTAATTTCGTTGCTGCTGCAAGAAAGTAACATTTCTGTTTAGTTATTTATTTTGCGTTCCAGACAGAAGAACTGGGTGCCCTGTGTCCTGGTCATTCTCTTGCTTCCAGCTTTGGAGGACTAACAGGAAAAGACAAAAAAAAATGTTCCGGCTCTCCTGAAAAAAGAGTCGCTTGACATAAATGCTATTCCTGCGACAGTGGGGAACTGCACCGAAAAGGCTCGAACAGGAACTGTTTCCATGGTGACGAGAGTACGGGTTGCACTAGCCACAGATGTTGTCCACCGTCATTAAACACAAGAGGCCACTATGGTCCTTGCTGGAGAACTCACCAAATATGCTGAACCCAACCCCAAAACTCGGCCTCCTTGGCCCGAAGGGCACAGCTGAAACACAGACGTGTGCCAGCCAGGCCGGGTCACCATTCAGGCCTGGTCATTTGTAACAAAGGGGACGTGGGCCACGTGTGAACCTCCCGGACGGTCTGAGTGGGCTGCAGAACCCCGCAGGCTCTCACACACACGACGCCCTGCAAAAGTGCAGCAGGGACAATGAAAACTGTGACCTATAGCTAGTCAGGACCTGCCGATCAGGGCAACATACCCGTTGGTCAAGACCAGCACTGTTCAGCATCGCGTCCAAGCAAAGAGCACCTGCAAGGTCCCTGCTCTCCAGTACCCACCGAGAAAACCAGATGATCTAGCGCCAAGAGATCTTAACAGCACTACAGCTGCGCCACATTTGAACTATTTATTGTGTCTTTGTTCTGTTTAACAGTTGCAGCAGCAGCGATAGCAGCTGGGGGGTTTGTGGAGGCTTTATGGGAGGCATGCAGACGTGTTGGCTGAAGGTCACGCCAGCCTGCGTCACCACGTCTGCTAGCGACACGCCTGCAGAGCGCACTGATCAATACTCTCTCTTTGGAGAGTCCCAGAGGAGTGTGTGCACGAAGCCGCGCGCTTGATGCTGGCGAAATACCACTGACGTCACGGAGGACTTGGAGGCCGGGGTGCAATTGATGTTTGTCATCATGCACCCAACAAAAGGGGCCGTGCAAACCCAGCTAAAGGTGCAGGAAGGAGTGATCTACCCTCCACTCGTCAGCCGCTCTCAGCAGGAGGGACTCATCACCGTAACACTTACTGGTAGACAAGAGAAAGGACACACTTAATTAAATGCCGCTTGGCCCGTCAGTGCACGGGTCAGTGCGATCGCCTCTCTCCTTCAACATACTGCCTTAGTCGTGAAACAAAAACCTCCATTTGCTTTTGGTTCCCTGCAGCGCGAGACCCAGAGGGGCAGGGAACCGAGACAGCGCCGCAGTGATCAGTGACAGCTACACCCGCGTCTTCCTCGCCTGGTGGTGAGGAAGAGGGGGAAGGGTGGGGTCCCTCACATGGAACGGCAGAAACGATGCCACTGCGACACGATAACACAAACGTGACAAAAAAGGTTCAAGCTTCACGGAAAAAACAAAGAAATAACACTGAAACAAAATGAACAAGCAGTGTGACCCCCCCCCCCCCCCGCCCCCCCCAGGGCAGACCCCTCCCCGCTGACGCAGGTCCTTTTAGGTGCGTTCTCCAACACTATCCATCCTGTAGACTACAGTGGTGGAAGTGTCGTCGTTGGACTCGGTAGGTGAGACTTTTTTCCAGAGACAGTCTTTGAGAGCCAGTTCTTCCTGAAGGCTCTCGTAATCCATCGGTCCAAAGGTGTGCTGCTGTGTTGAGCAACACGGAGAACACGTTAGAGTTTCGCCCGCTACCGGAGCTGATGCGCACCTGTGCGTGTGTGTGTGTGTGCTCAGTGGTATATATGTGTGCTTCTGTGTGTCTGTATGCTTAGATTATTCACAGTATTAAATATAATGAACTGAAAGAAAGAAAGAAAGAAAAAACGAAACGAAAGAAGAGATAGCGCGCTTATAAGTAAACAAACGCGGGTGTTTACACAAACCACTCGCCTCCTGAACCAGGGATCATGCATGCCAGAGCTCACCAATGTAGCTGCTGTCAGACATATGAATAAGTGTAATAAAATAAAAAAGTCCTTCATCTGAGATTTACAAAGGGGACCTCTAACCACTACACCTCTGGCTCTGGCCTGTGGCATTTCACAGTGCCATGACAGGGACCTCCAGCTCATCGGTGAGTAGCTGTGAAGTCAGAGGCGGGTAGACGGCTGCTGAAAGCTGTTTGGAGTCACGGGTTAAATCTGCAGCGCTGTCTCTAGGTAGCGTTAACCCCCCCTCCCGGTGGGGAAGACGAGAGGAGAGGGAGG
Source organism: Brachyhypopomus occidentalis (assembly GCA_020368025.1). Lineage (NCBI taxonomy): Eukaryota > Metazoa > Chordata > Actinopteri > Gymnotiformes > Hypopomidae > Brachyhypopomus > Brachyhypopomus occidentalis. The sequence goes on from JAGXOD010000003.1 coordinate 1,196,111, forward strand.
AACACCCACCCACGCCTCCACCCTCACCGCTCCGTCCTCGGCGCAGAGGGAAAGGGGCCGGCTGGCACGGCGCTCATTCGTACAGCACGCTGTGCAGCTCGGTGATGGGGCATGCAGGGAGGGGGAGGTGGCCAGGCAAAGCAAAGACAGGACTCACCCGCTGGTCCCCGCCCTCCCGCCGAGGGTCCAGCTTCTTGGCGAAGTGCCGCAGGTTGTCGTAATTGTGGAAGTTGAATAGGGACACGAGATCCTGCACCCGGGAGAGAACAGGACAGAACGTCAACCATGGGTGCTCGTGCACATGCACTTTATGTAACAGCTCACACTTTAGAGGATGGTTTACCATGTGCATCATCATCTTTTCATTGCTACTGAGCCAAGAGGTTTGCTGTTCTATAGTTTCCTCCATAAAAGTCTTTTACGCACTTGTAAACCAGTAAAACTGCACTGTGAGGGGAGACTCAGTCATTCATGTGAGCTCTCTTGACAGTTACTCAAAATTCACAAAAACGCTCTGGCTTTCTCACCAAAGTGCCCCCTGCTGCTACTGCTTAGCATTATGAAGTGTGAACTCAGAGGACAGATACCTTCACACCATCCTAAGTCAATCCCTTCATCCATTTTATTGTATTTTCTCTTTCTTTATACTCCACAGAGCACTGGAACTTCTCCCTTTTGTCTCCCACTCCCTCCCTCCCTCCCTCCCTCCCTCCCTCCCTCTCTCCTTCAGGCTCATACTGACACAGAATGACAACTGTGCTCAGAAAAATCACTGCAGCGTAAATTAAACTCACACAGAGTTGAGAAGGAAAAGTTGAACTAGGCCCGAGTCTATCACACATGAGACACACCCACGTGAGCACGGGGCAAATTAAATACAATTTACCAGCCTGACAAGGAACCAGATAGCTGGAAAAATAAGAACCAACTAGAGTAGTGGAGTAAAAACATTAGTGACGTAAAAGCAGGTTGAGATGTGAGAGGAGGTCACACACCGTGCAGAACTGGATACCGCGGACGCTGTTGCCCAGTTTGTCCAGTGGAGGAGACCAACACATGATCCCCATCACGTTGGGCACCACCAGCAGGATTCCCCCCGACACGCCGGACTTGGCTGGCAGCCCGACCTGAGACACACAATCACACACAAGGACTCAGTAGCTCCTTAATCACTAATGGTTTCTTAGCAACAATAACCAGCAGCCAAATAGGGTCATTGCCGCATTTGCATAATCTGTAATGAAGGTGCGATGGTGCAAGGACCAAACTGGAGCTGGTAAAAGCACCTGTGTCTAAATGAAGTCTTAGAGTCCACAGACAGCTTTATGAATATAGCTTGGGTTTCCTTTTTCATTTCTGGACACACACACCAATGTAAAATGCATTGTTTTGGTCCGACTGCTGGTCTGCCAACAGTGTGTGTGGTGTGTGAATCGGTGTGGAGAGTGCAAGGCTTCAGTGTGAGCTGGTGTGTGTGTGTGTGTGTGAGGGGGGAGACAAAGGTGCAGCAGGGTGCTGCCAAATCCTGACATCTGAGCACTTTGTCCAAAACAAAAACATGTAAATATTTAAAAGCCCTCAAAGGATTTTAATCAGTCACGTTATAGATGACTGATATTAACGTTTTTGTTGCTGTGTATGAAAGCTATAGTGTTTATTAATGGAACTGTGCAGTTTTCTTAATGCTTTAAGTTATTATGATGCTTGTTGTCATTGTTATTCTATTTATGCTATTTGTCTTTGTGATGTCTGTGTGTCTGTGTGTGTTTTGCTCTGACAGCCATCACGAAAGCAAAGCATGTAACTGATACAGGAAAAGACAAAGGTGGCGTAATACAACAAGCAAAAGAAAGAAAGAAAGAAAGTAAATTAGAGTAATTAGAGAGAAAGACAGATTGCTAGATAAAAGTAAGGATATACTACACTATGCTAATGTGAGAGGTGTGTGTGTGTGTGTTCTTGGGGCACATACATGGAAGGCGAACTGGCCGGAGAAGTCATACATGCCACAGGAATGCATGAGACTCAACGTGTCACGCACGGACTCAGGACTCAGCACACGCTCGCCCGTGATTGGACAGAAACCGCCGTTAGCCAGGGTGGCTGCCATGACACTGGCACTCTCACATGTCACCTCAATGGAGCACAGCTACACACACACACACACACACACACACAAATGCACAAAAACAAACAAACTCATGAATACAGTAGCAACATCTACAGTACTGCACCTCGGTTTAAATGACATTGTTTTTAAAGTGCTAATGTGAGCAGTGCTCACGGAGGTTTCCGCTGGAGCTTTGGCCGCTAACACAAAGCTAAGAAGACACTGTTTACAACTAGTCTAAACTCAGTCGTCCAGCATTCATGGCATGCACAGCAGGGCTCCAGTGAAGCAACAGCTCCCCATGTGAGTGTGTGTGATCAGGGTGGCTATCCCATTACGCATTCTCACTGGGGCACGGGATGGAGAGGACTCAGGAGGTTGTCAGCACGTGGTCATGTCTGAGCCAGGATACAGATCCCAGGCCATCAGCAGAGTCACCGGGATCAGATGTCTCACCGGACGGGTTATGGTAAGCGATTATCTCCCTTCTATCTGTAGACCCACATCCATAAGGCCCAAAACTGATAGTGAATCATCAGTTTAGCGCTACAGTGGGGTTTTATTGGCCATGCCTCACAGTTACGTCCCCAGCCAAAATTGAACTTCTGACAAAACTGCTTTGTGAATTCTGTTGCATTGTGGGAAACAGACTGTCATGAGATGTGAGAGTTTAGGCAGATGTGGTGGCACTACTCACTGCTCACCTGAAAGTAAAAGTCCAGGATGGAAGTCATATCGGTGCCCTCAGGAAAACACTGCACAGACACGCATGCACGCACACGCACACACACACACACACCACAATTAGAAACTCGGAATGGAATGTCACACTACTGCATATATGAATGTTTTAGAAGTAAAAATGCTGATCAAATCAAAAAGCATTGTTGAAGATAAAGGAGAGACAGACAGCCATGCTCCAGATTCACGATCCTCACCTTCTTCTCCTTCAGGTAGTAGCCAATAGCAAAGTTCCTGTCACCCGATTCACGCTCAGACTGGAACCTGGGCAAGACACAGAGGTGTAAAGTCAAATAAATAAGAAGTTAACATTGTATTGTGATTTTGCATCATCCAGATAGTCCGACTAATTCCACATGCTAGTTTGAGCTCAGTGTTACTTGAATCCAAGCTATTAAATAATCAATAAATACAATAAATAATCTACTGGAGATTACATTTTATTCATTACTCTTAAACTGCAATGGAATTACTTGTTACTGGTTACTAGTCACACATTACTTTACATTTAGGTTACTTTTAAATATGTTAGACAATATGATGATGACAACCAGCAGCTAACTGGTTAAATCAGTAAAACTTTCAGGTGATTACAAAAATTCAAAATCTAATGTATTATATAATGTATTACACGACTTAATACTAATAATACAGGTAAACGTTATTAGACTTAGATTGTGTGGTACTGCATTATCCCAATAGCCCCGCCCATCTCCGTCTCTCAGCGTCTCTCTGCTTCTATCCTACTACCTACTACACATTCTCCACCATTCTCCACCTCACATCAGCTGCCCAACCTCACTGAATGTGTTTGTCAGACTCACTGCGCATTTTTGCAAGCATAGGACTTGATCTAAATTAAAATGCCAGGGGGTGATTCAGAACTGAAGGTCTTTTGGGTCTGGGCATAGGACTAATACTGGAAACCGAGCCATTAAATATTAAAGAGGAGCAGAGAGGTCGAATGCGACTGGCTTGGTGAATAATGAAGGTGGTGCTGGGTGCAGCTTCACTTACGTGGCGTTGCTGAAACCCACGTATTCATTGCCTGCCATCGCTTGCAAGAAGTTCATCACCTGCCCGATTGCACAGCAGATAAACAAACGCACAAAAGAAGTGAGATGACAGCGGGATGATTGACTTTCCAATCAAGCCGATAAGCCTGTGGGGCGGATTATGATGTAATGGTGTTACACTCACGTAGTCAAACTTCTCAGCGTTGCTGGCCTTTTGCTGAACGGACGAGAAAGAGAAAACAGTAAAACATATGACAGAGGAGCTCTAAACAGCAAAACTCATGAACCATTTGAGGACAAAAATGTTTATTAGTAATACTAATTAGTGCCATACACGTACAAAATCACATAACATCTATAAGAAATGCATTTTTTCTTATATTGTTACAGTACAAATCGAAATGCATTCAAACCAAAATATAGCTATATATGCAGATCACAGTGAATTCTAACAAAAAAAAATTAAGCAATAAAACAGTGTTATTATGTTAGGCATAAAATCAGGAGGCTATAGTAAGATTAACCATATTTGGAATCCTAAAAGCTACAGTCAGGTACTGTTATTCAAATTTTAGCTATAGTGCACTGCTGGTTTTAAATGAGCTACATGGATGCGCTGTTATACTCTACCAAGATGACAGATGATGAACTACTACAGGTAAATTGCATCAGCTAAAATCCTACATGATCATCTGGATGCCAAAACAGGTCAGGTTTAAATAAAGTGCATGACGTCAAAAAGAGTTTTTTTTTCACCTGTATAAGTCTTGTGTGTGTGTGTATATACTGTATGTGTGTGTGTGTGTCTTGTGCGTATGCTGTTCTTGATCTTGCGGATAGTACACATACTGTACTCAATGTACACATACTGTACTCAATGTACACATACTGTAAACTGGCGCTAACGTGTGACCTTTCTCATTGTAGCATTCCATGGATCAGTATTTGTTAGCCTATGGCCTGTAGTCATGTTGCTAGGAAACATGGATGGGTAGCAGGGCTATACAATATGATTGATCGTTTATCATTATATATTGAGATAAGCCAAGACACAGAAGGAGAATGCCTGAGAATTCATGGCTTTAAGATATAAACGTCATTGTAATAAAAATATTATACTTGTTCCTTGTGAGACCTCTGTATAAATGCCTGTGATTCGTCAAAGTGATCACAGAGCATTTGCCTGAGCACGTTCACACTACAAGGTTTTGTTTGTTTTTCAAGTACTCGTTTGCATGCTATGTGATTTTTATAATATCATAGTTGAAATTGCAGGGAAATGCAGTTAACAACAGTATACTGGTATACTATATATACTATGCTAGCATACTGTATAGCATAGTGCAGTCCTATTAGGGGAGTGGTGGGGGTGGTAGTTAAAGTGGACTTCAGGACAAGGAGCGTTGAGGGGGCGGGGCTAAGGGGTTGCTAAGGACAGTAAGGAGGTGGACTAGTCTACATGAGAAGTGTGGACGTTTTGGGAGGCGTGGGGGACACAGTACTGAAGGGCTGTGAGCTGGGACCCCTGCATTGCACAGTACAGTGCTGTGACCCTTTAGGGCTGTGAGCTAGAACCCTTGAAGAGCGTAGTACAGTGCTGTGACCCTTTAGGGCTGTGAGCTAGAAGCACTCCCATCGTCTAAAGCTCTGGTGTCCACCTCTTGGCTTTCTCTTCTATGGTTACCTTAAGTACTGTTTAGGCTGGTGTACGTTTCTCTCATCTTTGTGTTCTACACCTAAAGCGAATGAAAGTGAAGGAGTGTGAGTGTTTTGCCTGTGTTGCTTTGCCTGTGTTTCATAATAAGTATTATGGCCAAAGGCTGTTTGCGGGGGGGGGTGGGTACTGTATTTTGTGGATTATGGCGAGTTAACCAGCACGAGAGCCCAGTGTGTCACGGCTTGTTTCGGTGAGAGGGGGAGGGGTAGATAAATGGAAAGGAAAAAATTACCAACGTCATTGACCTGCTGCAGCAGTCAAAAAATCCCACAGTTCCTATGTCTGTAAAATATGCAACAACATAAAGAAAAGAAGCATACAGAGAAAGCCGTCATCACCATAATGCACACGGCAGCCTGCAAGAACCCTCACGGCAGAAAGGGGGAAATGGTCATGCGTTAACTTGGTGGAAAAGGATCCTACAGAAACATCAGCAGCTGCTACAGAGGGTGCAGCGCTGTGAGTAGAATACACACGCATGCGCGCACACACAGATGATGCAGTGTGTCTGTGCGTGTGCGGGCACGTGTGTGTGTGTGAGACAGAGACAGAGAGGGACAGACAAGAGAGAGACACAGTCAACATTCATTCGTTCACAGAGTGTGAGCAATGTGGAACAGTCTAAGAGACTACAACACTGGTTGCATTTTGCACGATGAACAGATACGAGTGGGAGAGTGTGAAATGATTTAAACCCAGTGTGAAGAGGGCACATTCAGTCAGGCCAAGGTGGGTTTGCTGGCTGACGACCAAATGTGCACAAAACAAAATGAAATGCTGCTTTTACTTTTACAGTGTGAGTCCATAGATAATGGTATGGAAATACTTCCTGTTGGCCTACAATGAATGAGGGGGATTAGGCACTTGGGGTGTGTGTGTGTGTGTGTGTGTATTCAGGCAGTAGAGACAGTGTGTGTCTGTGTTCAGGCAGTTGAAAGAACGTGTGTGAGTGTTCAGAGGACTTCAGGACTTCATTTGCATTCAGTCCTTCACGTTTATCCAGTTGGCTACAAACACATATTTATATATCAGTATAAAGCTGTAAATCAACACATGGGGCAGACATTCCCTCTTACCTAATCCCCTATCTAAATTAAATTTGCCCGATGTAGCTTCTGTAAGACTATACGCAAGACCCGCACATATGCACACACATATGCGCACACACACATACAAACACACACACGTGTGCACAGCCCACCCTCCCATCCACTCCCACCCCTGAATTTGTACACACACACACAATCCCAGTCCAGTACTCAAACATTTAAAATACTTAAGTGCAATACTTAAGTGCTATCACTCAGCCAGTGGATATGCTGAAGTTCAACCAAACCTGCTAAATCAATTACTGCAGTCAGTGGAGTCAGTAGAGATGGTGAAAAGGAAGACTTGTCAGGAACAGGAAGTTGAAATGAATTTCACTTAAGAATTCATTGCAGACAATCATAGGAATGATTCACTCTATGTGACTTCCACATCTGTTTGGTTTAGTATGGGAGTGGAGGCCTTTAGTGACAATGTTATAGTGTGGAGAGTGTACAAAGAAACAGAGGTACACAAGGGAATCACTTAGTGATGCACGTATGTGTCCTCAGATGCCTTCTTTTACACACCCACAACATGCAGGTCATCGAGGGTCAAGCTACACAAGCCCAGCATACCAGAATTCTAAATCCTTTCACATGATTCACATAAAACATACACACCATAGAACACAACATAAAAATACTCTAACGCCCCCCCTCTCTAACGCCCCCCTCTCCAACGCCCCCAAACCTCTTTGTGTTGCTCAGCTATAACACACTGCCCTGGTACACAGTTCCAATCACCCGAGTGACTCTCTAGCAGAACTTACTCAATGATGGATAATCTAATGCAAAAATATGGCATTATGTCTATTAAAATCCTGTCCAATAAGGTCCGACTGATTACTTCACCTTTCACTTCAAGAACATTCTGGACATTTCAGCGTCTAATTTGTGAGCTCAGTTAGGACAAGCTCCTGATAAGCCTTAGCACAACACAGATCAACACAGAAACCAGGTATATGCTTACCTTTATCAGAGAGGTGCACACAATTGCACCAGCATTCACCATTGGATTATGGGGTTTATCTGTGGACAAAAGTTTGCCTGTTACCATAACAATCTGTATAATCTCAGGACTACATGGTAGAAACAGAAACAGTGAGCTGATGAACTGATCATGGGTGACTCTGCCATCAGACATTACTGATTGATTTCTGAAGTAAACGAATGCATTCATCTCCATTTGTCCTCTTGTGCTCATAGCTGAACACTTCATTTAGTTTTTTTTTTTTTTTTTGCAGTTACACAAAAGTGCTACATGCTGTAGGTGACTCTAAGGGTGGCTGGACTGAGGCAGAATCGTGCCGATGTGGAGTGTACTTGTGGTGTGTACTAGTTAACGGGCAATGGCGTTGGCTAGGAGCGGAAATCGCTCAGAAGACTTCAATTATAAAGCCAAAGCCGAAGAAAGTGGGTCAGTCACGAGTATGGAATTACAGTTCATGTTAGCTTCCTTTCTCTACTGATAGTATCACAATTCCTCAGCCATTACATCACTTCCTGTCACTAATGGCTTCTGGTTTCTAGAAGCAGACGTTTCCTTTTTGTGGCAGATCAGAGGCTAACCAATCAGAACGCTGCACTGCTATGGTAAGAACGTGAGAATTCTGTCTATTCATATCACGTGTAAAGAAACACGGTCTGTGTCTAAGAGGGCTTAATCTTAAGAACTTAAAAATGAACCTTCAGCCTTAAAAACCACTGATGGTTCAAGCATGAACAGTGCAAGCATCATCATCATCATCATCTTGTCTGCTGCGTAAGGAACTGATATCCATCCATTTTCGGAGCAGTGAGCGGCTGATTCGTGATTCCTGGACACAGCTGCCACAGTGCGTCATGTCCCAACATTCCCCGTCCACCATACAAAGTTATGGACCGACTCCCCGGGGATATTAAAGATTCATCGGGTCGCCGTGGCAACAGGAACAGCAGGCAGCATGGGTCGTAGAGCGGTAAAGGCCCCAGAGCTAATTTCATGCAGGGCACATTGCCATCACAGAACCTTCTGGTACTGAACCAGATGAAAGACGGCAACTCGCATGGCCCAAAAGTCTACAGGAATCCTGTGATGAGCTCTGATATACGAACACTGCAGAGACTTACAGGTAGAGGAAGATCTGCAGGACAAAACCGATAGTAGCTGAGAATACGGATCTTCTGGGAGTCACTGTGTGTGTGTGTGATTATTAACAAGGCTGTTTGATCCGAACCCAAAGAGTCATCTGCTCGATCTCCGTGTCATGTGCTTCCCTATAAGCTCTATGCAACTCCAGTGAGGATAATTACAGTATTACATTCTTTCATTTTAAATGATTAAACACATAATAATAATTCTTAATACAGCTGATGCCAAAAGATAAAGGGTGAATGAAATCATATCCTGGAGCAGAGCTTCATTCAGATATTACATGGCCAGCCAATCAGCTAACAGCTACAGTGGGTTCCACCCAGTGGTGGGTGGGTGACACAGGAAGACTCGGACTGGTTAATCCTCACCGTCCTCGTCCAGAAAGAGCTTGTTGAAACGCAGGCCGCTAGGCTCTTTGCCGATGAAGTGATGCACGTGCTCCGTGCCGTGGTCGTGCACGGCGATGGCGTACTTTAGGGGCTTCACGCACGACTGCAGACAGAACGGCACCTTAGTGTCACCCACCGTGTGTCTGTGCGGGGGGGGGGGAGGGGGGGGAGAGAGAGGGGGGGAGAGAGAGAGGGAGAGAGAGAGAGAGAGAGAGAGAGATAGAGAGAGAGAGCGGGCGAAAGTTCACAGAGCGCTATTAACACACATTACACGTGTGGTTAGTCCTTTTGCAACTATCAAAGAGCCACATATGGGCCTTTCTGAAGTCTTTCATTCAAAAATGAAAAATGCAAAGGCCAGTAAAGTTTAGCGGAATCACCATTATTTAAATGTTAGAAAAACTTTTAATAATTTTAATAAACCACATAATATTTTCTGTTATAAACTGCTGAGAGATGTAATAATAAAATCTTTTTACACATGACTAACATGTCAACACTGAGTCATCAAACTGGAGTAGCTCATGCTGTTTAAATAACATAAAAACACCTAAAACATACTGTTAATTTATCAGTATTTATGAGTGTGATTCAGGGCAAAGTTCAAAGTGCACGTGTAAATGACAGGAAGTAGATAATTGTAATATTAAGGAGGGTGAGTGAGCGGATAAGCATTTTAACATCATGGGCGTAAACGTCACAGTCCAGACATCATCAATATGCCAACAGCACCTTGAGCAACAAAACTGGGATCACTACCAGACTCATCTCGGGGTTTGGTCTCATTCCAAGGTCACCATGCGCTGGCCTGAAGTCAACCAAACGCATACAGACCACGAGCCATAAAACAGTGCCGTCCTGGTGTGCTGTCAGGTTGCTGGGAAATGTAGTTTATGCTGCATGTCCATATGGTCAGAGAGAGAAGCGCCGCTCGTTGCCAGGACCATTACAGCAGGCACAACCAGGCAGAGAGGCAGGTGCTGCTACCCCCCCACACACACAACCAGCTCAGCGGGAACAGAAACCCATGTGGGGTCTTTATACCAGACCATTCCACTCATGATCAAAACATTCCAAAACTCAACAGTACACTTAATCGTGCGTAAGGCAGTAGCTTGCAACTTGGAGTACATTTCCAATAACGGGAGACAAAATCAGCTTACATTACATTCTTTGTTTTTGTTTTCTACATGCATCTACACGAGGGGGATGTTGGCTTTTGACACAGAAGTTAGAGACAGGTCAAGGGGACAGTAGTAGAACTTGGTGAATGATCAATTCAACAAAGAAGAAAAACATTAAGAAGGCTGTTTTTTTTTTTTTTTTTTAGCTTTGTCACTGATAAATGACTATAGTCATAATTCCTTAACAAGCGGTTATAAAGCAGGTGGTGAAAGCCAACAATCTTAAAAATAAACGCTTTATTACCCCACCACATCTTTATTACCTTGTGTGACTGAAAAAATAGAATCTAAACATGTAGCTTGGAATGCCATGTACAATCACAGTACTTAAGGTTTTATGGTCCCATTATCAAACACTCAATGGAGAATCCATAGACCATTTTGCAAGCAAGGGCTGGTCTAACCCTGAGAGGATTAGATAAACACTTATCTAATCTATATCTATTAGTCCCATAACTATTTACTGTAGTGATGGGTGACTCAAAACATCAATCAGCAACTGCTTTCATTACGGAGAGGCGCCTGGATTTAAAAACCACCATCGCCTATGGAAGGGCATGGATAACAGGCAAGATAAGCACCAGGGGTAAAGACGGCCTTTACACAACGTGCATGTGCTAGCTAGGACTGCTAGAGCTAGCTAGGACTGCTAGTGCTAGCTAAGACTGCTAGAGCTAGCCAAGACTGCTAGAGCTAGCCAAGACTGCTAGAGCTAGCCAAGACTGCTAGTGCTAGCTAGGACTGCTAGTGCTAGCTAGGACTGCTAGTGCTAGCTAGGACTGCTAGTGCTAGCCAAGACTGCTAGAGCTAGCCAAGACTGCTAGAGCTAGCCAAGACTGCTAGTGCTAGCTAAGACTGCTAGTGCTAGCTAAGACTGCTAGTGCTAGCTAAGACTGCTAGTGCTAGCTTAGACTGCAGACACAAATTGCTAGTTGCATCCCTAGTGAAGAAAGTGATGGTTTGTCTAGAGCAGGCAGGTGTGTAACAGCTAGGAAGTTCTCACCTTTGCCCATCCACTGTGCACAGGGCCACACCCCACAGGTCTGGGCTGAACTTAGCAAGCTGGGGGATGTAGTCAGCCACCTGAGGAAAAAGGAATACAACACGAGGTCACATGACTCTCGCGGTCACAGCCGTTACCGTGACTACCGGTGATTACCGTGCAGGGCAGAGAGGAGCGCAGGAGTGCAGTGAGCACGTGCGAGGTCACCTCGTGTCCCTTACCTGACCTCCAGACATGTTTTTGGCTTTCTCATAAAGTTTGTCGATGTGGGCAGCGAAAGGCATGAAATCGGGGATGACGAACTTCTTGCGGAAGGCTTGGGTCAGCAGCACGATGTTGCTCTGGACACACCTGCGGAACAGCAGAAGGTCCAGTGAGAAGACTGCAAAGCCTCTGCCTCCTCGAACCTCTCGCTCAAATCTCAGAAACCACAAATACTCGTCTTTCTTCCTCGTGCATCTCAGCAGAGAATTTTCCCTCTGGTCTAAAAATGACAGGATGGATTGGAAGCCTGCAGCAATGTCAGAGGCTCCAGGCACATCGCACTCATCTCCTGACGACAGAGGAATGCAAACAGGACCACTAGTATTTTCACTTTTTTTTTTTTTAATTCCCAGCCTCAAATATTTGCCTTCTTCCTGGAACAGGAGCCTCACATGTCAGCAGGAAGTAAACCAACATTTCAGAGCTTGAAACATTCCAGTTAAAATCAGGAGCACAAAACTAAGGCCTGAACGAGCATCTAATCTTGGAGCCAACAAACTTGAAACATACAGACGAACCAAAGGGCCCTGGAGTGGCAGAACTCCAACGTGACCAAGGAATATTCTTCATCACCGTGGAGACGAGTTCGGAGCTGCCTCAGGCTTTCTCTGAGCAAGTGAGTGTGCCAAAAATAGGCAGGCAGGGAATGAATGTGCATGGGCGTGGAGTTATTCCACGCTCGCGCCAAGTTGCTCGGTCTCAGGGAGGATGAAGAAGCTACAGTGTAAGGAGCAGATGGCCTGTGTTTCAGTCTGTGTGCATATGCAGGCAAACATGTGCGATCGAAGCGCGCACGCAAACACACACAAACACACACACGCACTCCCCCATGCCCTTCTTGTCTCCTTCGCTGTGCCTGTCTCTTTAATTTTCGACCCCAGCATCGACCAATGCCCCGTCACACACAGTCTCCTCCTCCTCTCACCGTTGTTTCTCACACTATTTCTCCATCAATCTCTCCATACACCCCCCCACCCCCCCACCTCTCTCAAGGTCACCTAAACGTCTACCCTATAAATGATCAATCCCACAAGCGGCCACAGCACCGAACAAGCTGGACCAATCAGCCCCAGCCATAAAAACCTCCCCACCAATCAGGTCAGAGTGTGTAGCTGAGATAAGCTCGGCACCGGTCGCTGGGTTTGCTCATGCAGAACTAAGCGATCCCCTGGACACAAACACGGCCAGTCATCACAGCTCTCACGCTACATACGTGTGCGTGTGCGCTGTTTATTACAGCATGCACATACAGCCGTGTGCGCACGTTTGACCTAATGCTCAAACCAACACTGTTATTCTAACACTCTGCTCCCGGGGGAGGGGGTGCTCACTGATAGCATCCTGTGCACGTGATCAAACTCTGAGCTCTTGTTATGTGTAGCAGTAACGTAGCGTATCCCAAACAACACTGGCCACAGGTCAGCGCAGATTAGACACAAAACAGTGTGGCTTGCTTCACCTGCATTACGCACAGAGAGCCGTCCTCTCCTTTAATAAGCTTACACTGCTCTTCACTTCGGTTTACAACATTCACATAAGGTAAATCTTCACCTTGCGTCACTATGGCAACTAGGTCTTCTATGACCTACATAACAGAGGAGTCAGACTGTACTTCCTGGCTGAGGTTACTGCGATCTTTCAAATCTTCCTGCTTCACTTTAAGGCTGTGATGAGTCCACTAAAGGGCGTGAGTGGGTGTGGATTACGACGTTGTTCCCAGTGCTGCCAGCTTACTTCTTGAACAGGTGTCGGTCCAGCATCACCCCGTCCGATGTGGACTTGAGTGTCACTTTGAGCATGTCCATGCATTCTTTCAGCCGAGGGTCTCCTGTTCGCAATCCGGTGGCCTTTAGAGCCTGCGCGCACACACGCGCACACACGCGCACACACACACACACACACACACACACACACATTAACCAAATATGGCTGCTTTTACAGTATTCTGTCCTTTTGCACTGGATGGTCATGGTGTGATGTAACGTTGTGTACACAGATGTAAATGAGACAGCCTGTTAAGATAACACGCACTAACCGTGGGCCTGGCCTGCACTGCTAATGCTGAACCATCGATATGATCCTTGTGTTTATGTACTCCAAGAACACTGTGTACTGCCCAACACTTGACTGAGCTGAACTCAGCTAAGGTTGCAGCTTATTTTATGCCACCGTCTTTAACAAAGACGGCAGACATCTTCCTGTGTATCTGAACCTGAGCAGTGTGTGTGTGTATGTGTGTGTGTGTTTGTTTTTACATTATGGGAAGTTGCTTACTGTTATGAACTTGTGGGCAGGGATCCTCTCCTGGCCTTCAGCGATGGTGTAGAAGAGCAGGTCTTCCAGGCTAGGCATGATACCTGCCTTTCTTCTCCTGTAGCACATGCACCCACAGACATACACCCACACACGTACACACACCCAAACCCACACACACACACAAATTCACAGCAGTGAGTCATACGTTCGTCTACAGCACCTTTACTGATCTCCCAATGAGCCCAGTTGAGACATAAATGCAGAGGTTTGTCAGAGTGCCACAAACAACAATAAGAGGATATCGGTCAGCAAGAGGGGTCATGTGTTAATGCATCTGAACGGCAGGAAGGCACCGCCCTGACCAGCCGAAACTGATACACATAAATTTCATGCAAGATCTTGTGTTAGTGTAATTAACTTCCTATTTATCCATCCTATTTATGCCAGAGTCCAGTCTGGGAAGTAGTAAAGTCATACATGTCCATCACGGCTTGACTGTATGGCTGATGATTGAGTATATGGAGCATAACGCGTTAAGAGTGAGACGTAGTAGCTTACAGCACACTACACAGCGCCCCTACACGACTGCTGGTCTCGAGGACACACACCACACGGTGAAAGGGCAGTTATTATGGCTCAAACGTCTTCATGAGCGACGCCGGAAGAAGGGTTAGTCAGGCAGAGGGGAGCGTCAGTATACAAGATGGTTATCTAGGATCACCGACCGACCCCTGGCCAACATAGAGAGTATGTGAGATGGAATTGAATGCAAGATTTCTGGTGAGGTTAGAGCTGTGTGCTGGTGGTGTACTGTGAAGGCACAAGTCACACTTCAAGGTGTGCAGACTGCAGAATCATTCAGTAATTAAAAATAATGAAAAATACACAGCAGAAATATTTGCTGCTGACTGAGATTTTTATGTCCTAAAAATTGACCGTCAGACAGGGCAGGATATCGAAAGTGCCGTCTCTAAGCACACTGGATTTGAAGTGAAACAAACACACACACACACTTGTGTTAAACTGCAGACTGTCTGCTTTTACCTAAGGGCGTTTGCATCTATATGGGGTGAACCATATAAGAATTAAAAGGATCTGTGATTCCGATGTGATTCCCCAGATACATATGAATAATCTCAAATTAAATCTGCTATTCTGCATGTTAGTCTCACAGTCATTGTTTTATTCTGTCATCCTGTATCCTTACCGTGGCTGCGCTGTACACAGCCACATATCTACCGATATAATAAAGACAGAAGGTCACCTAACTGCGCATTATCACATTTGTAAGGCTTAGGCCTTGTTGTCTGCCAAGCGGCGTGTGAGGTTCTGTGGCACAGAGCCAGCGGACGGTCTGGGGACCAGCGGCCGCCGGTGGCCGTCACTCCCACGGAGCTGTCCAATCACTCTCCATTCAAACGCTCCATTCAAATGCCCTAGCCAATCACAGGCCATCGGAGCGGCAGGTGCACGGCGTTCCCCACAGCAAGCACGCAGAACACAAGTCCTGCCTGCACTGTTGTCGCCGCCCTAGTGGTGGTTATGGAACCAAATTCTCTGACTGCTGGTGATTAGCGCTGCAGTAAATGATTAAAGAGGAAAAAGCATGAAGATAAAATGGAAAAGAATCCAGAGAGGGAAAGCGGCTTTGGAGAGGAGGATTTCAGCAGCAAGAAAATAAAATGAAGTGATACTTACACAGAACGTACACGGCCAAGTAGTGTGATGGGAAGAAATAAGAATAACGGATGAGTGACATTAAATACATACTAAAATTCAAAAGTTGTTAATCTGTGTAATACATAGACATGAGAAGCACTACAATTTAAAGAACGATTATAAAATAATATAGCAAAAATGATACACATATGTAATTTAAATGCTATATTTAGATTTTTCTGTGTTTAATTGTAAAATGATCCCAGTAAAAACACTAAAAATAAAATTAAATAATTAGTGTTAAAACAATAAAATAATTTTAAAGCATCCAAAAGTCACTGTTGACTCTCGTAAATCGTCATCACATTTTATAGCATGTTGCATAATCTTTAGCAATCAGCTGCTTTGCAACAGTATCAGCTACTAAGTAGTTGTATCAGTATCGCAGTAGGAATGCACCTCCACCCACACACACACACACACACACACACACACACAAACACACCGAGTGCAAGAACTGAATCAACACAGCTAGCATTTCTCCACAACTACCGCTTATATATACATGCACAAATGCTAGGAATGGCTATGACGAGTTTAAAGGTAGGACTGACTCTGGTGAACCAGTGTCTCACCTATACTCCCACAGTCAAGCAAGACGGATCATAGAACATCTTACTAGGACGGTGGGTCTTCATGCATGGGGAATTATTTAGCCGAATTTAAAGTTCAGGCTACTAAATGCATACTGCATTGTTGATATTTGTTTTATTATTAGCCTAGCTGGTAAACCTAGCCGGTTAAATACGCTCTAGCTGATGCCAAACGTCCTGGCAGTCGTCAGATGACCTTTGGGTAACTGATAAACGCTCTTAGTCCGTAGGGGTCAACGTAAATGCAGCAAGCAGTCCTACCTTCACGCTTGGTGAACATTCTAGAGCAGGACGGGATGGGTGAGCATCTAATGGCCCTTACGTGAGCATTAATGGCACCAAACTGCATCGACTGTTCCAGGAAATGGGCCCTATTTTTGCAGGTTAGCTGGAGCAGGAATGGGTGTTTTGATGTAGTCCTGATCACTGCAGTCGTGACCGTATTAGTCCTGCTCAGGACCAGCTGATCCCTCTCCTCTAAAAGACCTTCCTGCTGGTCAACGCAAAACACTCAGAGTTTCCCCGCAACCAGAACAACAACTTTCTGCACAGTCAAGATCACGTTTTCTGCGGTTTATTTACCTGCTCCACATACGCAGTGCCTGCAGGACAGATCTCGCGTGTGCTCACCAAATAAGACAAAAGCGATTTCACACAACTGCAGAGCAGAACGCACACATACAGTCGCAGACGGAACGACGTCTACTTTTTGCAGGAGAGCAAAGGAAATCTGTGAGAGAAAGAAACAGTTGCGCTCTTGCATTAAATGCTTTTCTCCTGACAGTGCCATTAAAGGGTTACGATTAGTCACTACCTCTATAGAAAAGAACAATGCAAACACTGGATCTCTACATTTATGCACAACGCATTTCTAATTACGCTGGCTTGCTGCTAAAACTCAGAACAATGCCTCTACAACAGTTCAGATGGGTTATGGCCTAAGGTGGGGCAGAAGCCCTTTATTAGAGGCTAATATACAGCCTTAATCCTCCCATGCTGGTACACCTGTAAGATCCAAGGCAGATTAATATGCATTATAAAGGGTTTAAGCATTATCCATGAGCTTAGACATGACACCTGTACACATAAGTGTGTACCAAAGTGTCACTAACAGATGTTGCACAGCCTGTTCCTGCAGACCACCTTATATAAATGTGAGGATTCCCATCACAGCAGGCCAGGTTGCGTTAGGCTGGGTGCAGGCACGGTTGCCTGGGCTGGAGTTAAGTGTTTATTCTTCTGAATGCATGGATCCCAGTACGCTATTAAGAAAACTGCTCAAGGCACATCTTACTAAATGGAGATACAAGCATAAGGTCAGTGAATTTTAGTACGTTCTGTCTGATTCTTTTACTTACATTTTCTTAGATGACAAAATAAACTTAACTGTAAACAAAAACACTCTGTCTGCACAGACATCAGCCAATGATCGTCAGGGAACTATTTGCCGACTGTGGTGTTATTGGTCTGTTTTGTTGAGCATGGCAATGTTGTGAGAACAACAACAACAACAACACAACTTGTTGGTGAAAAGCCACACAGATACTCAGGTGTCCCCCTCACATCCATCATTTCCATGATCCCTCCTGCATTCTCCCCTCCAGCAGCTGAAGCTCCAATAGTCACATCCATGTCCCTGTGTGTATTATCCTGTTCCTTTGTCAGGTATGCTGCAAGCGTTCATCCGCATGCTCTGTGTTATTAAGTGATAAGGTTTCAGCAATTAGGTCTAATGAGAGACTGAGAGACCTCCACCATGCTGTAGTGTAATGCAGGGTGTGGTTTCTGCAGGCTTTGACACGTGTCACCAGGATGAATCAGACACACACACACACACACACACACACACACACACACACACTGCATGCCATACACATTACTCTTAAAGGCCTCAGAACAAACCATCAAGCACTGGCATGTTGTATGTTGTAGACATGGGGCTGCTGCTCAGGTATGGCTCAGGTATGGCTCAGGTATCACTGGAGTGTTTTGTTACTCATTATACTCTCTCTTTCTCCCTCTCCTCAGTACCCACAGTACAGAGAAACCAGAAGTCACTGGTCATGTATTATTTACATTCACAAACAAAACCACAGGGCCAACTAGCGGCCTGTCTAATCAGGGACCTGTCTGTGAGTCTGTGTCACTGCTGAGAGTCGCATCGTCAAGCTTCCCAACACTACACAATGTGCCCTGAATGCAACAAAACACACCGAGTTGCAAATATTTAACATATTTCATATTTTTACAATTCACAATTGTGGAAGTTCCCACTGGACTGATAGTAGATCAGTAAAGATTGGATTCCAGACATACTACAGGATAACCTGGGAAGTTCACCTTTATATTGACACATCTTTTGCGATTGTCAGGAGAAGCAAATTTGCCTGATTATTTTCTAGTGTGTGTAGTGTTGTATACTACCAGCTAACAGTGTAGAAATACTGAATGCTTATCAGTTTGTCTAGAAGAGGACAAACACTCCAATGTTGATAAGGCAACAATAGCTACAGTACACTAACAGATAATTGTTGGCTCCACCTGTATAATAAAACAGGCAGGATCCATGCCACACACCTAAAGGATTTCAGAGCCACTGAAATACGTTCTTACTGCTGATCTGATGAGTACACTAGGTTTACAAGAGATGGTCCATGTTTCTCAAAAGTCAGTCCTCTGATGTTCCGACAGCAACAGCCCTTTGGGAACAAATGTCCCCTGAGAAGCTGTTCCAACAGAGTCTCCTCCGGCAATGTCAAATACTCCAGCCCCCATGAATCAGAGTTAAAGGAGAACGAAGCGATACAGGGCTGAGGAAATGGGAGGGACTTAGAGAAACTATTAAAGAGGACCAAGAGTCATGTCATTATTATACTAGCAGACACACTGCTGAATGGTGTCTACACATGGCACTTGCATGAAGAGAGACTCAGGGTTAAAGATGTTATCAGCTGGGAAAAAATCCATCACACACACACACACACACACACACACACACTGTGGTTTTATAAAGCAGTGTCAGAATATGATATCAATAGGGACTGAGTACGCAGCACATCTAACCCCAGAATAAATGTCCGAGCCAGAACACAGGCCTCTCCTGTCCCCGCCCCCCCTAACAACACCCTGCCCTACTCCGTCTGTGCATTTTCTACAACACTCTGTACAATTATGCTCCAAGTGAGGTTAATTTTGAAGCTAAATTAAAACTGAAATTACCCATATCAGCCTACACAATTTATCCTACTCACGTTATCAACAGAATACTGTAAAGATTGCAGTCACTTTTATCAGCTATTTAGTGTAAAACATGTCTGTGCAGCCTGGGTGGGTGTCCAGCCGGGGGTTTTGACATAGGAGAAATACTCCATATTGCTCACTGCAGCATTCCTGCCTGTGATGACTCAACCTAACCAGCGCTGGCAAGAAACCGTAGAAACGTCAGTCCGGTTGTTATGGCAATAGCTGTACAAAACTGTGACTCTGTGGCAGCATCTCAGCTGTCTGTGACTTCCCTACTATTCCTGCATTCCTCTGTGTCTTAGCCATCATACTGAGAGAGCTATTAACTTTTCTCCACGGACACTAAACCATTTGTTACACAGTCATGCGTGGATGGAAACCATTCTATCTACATGGCACTGTGAATCCTTTATTGAGAGCTGATTACACTATAAACAGAGCAAGCGCAGCTAATCCTTCCAGCTGGAGATCACAATGAATCTACCTACTAAAACAATGAAAGTTGTCCATCACTGTGATGTATATGATCTGGGTCATGTGACAATGTATACGTTGGTGGAAGAAACTAAGAACATACCTTGCTACCAGGCCACACTTTAGATGTCATGAGCCCTGGTTTCGTCATAGTGTCATAGCACAAGGCCAAACTCAGATCATGCATAATTTCAATATCAGCATGATGTGAAGTAAACTTCATTGTCAGGGGCTGAGACAAAACAATCCATATCTTAGTTTTCTCTGTTCAACACTGTAGGAATCTATGGCCCTCTCCCTATTCAAAACTCACCTACATGTAAACATCCCCTAACATTTATATGGCGTGCTAAATCGACTGGTCAAACGAATTTCACTGGTAAAGATCCGTAGGCCGAGCTTTACTCATAACAAAATGTGACTTAGGCCAGATTTTGACCATACCCTATTCACAGCCTTAAAAATGGATTGAGAATGCCAACAAAAAACTGAAATGCTTGATCACATGATACATTTCTCATCAAACGTGCACTGCTCAGGAGTAGCGAGGTCCTGCGTCATCTTCCTGCTATGCACACACACACACGCACACACAAACACACACACACACACACAAACACAACCAGCTGATGGCTCAGGGTTAGGTAGGGGACGTCTTGTGGAAGTGGTGTAATGATACAGGCACATAGCCACCAACGCTAACAGGTAACGGTCCAATTCAAATGAATGCTTTTATATATATATATATTATATATATATATATATATATATATGTGTGTGTGTGTGTGTGTTTAAAGTCTGGAATTGGACTATTTACTCCTGACATACTGGTATGAAGTTTAGGGCCCACGTTGTCAGGTAATGCTAAAATCGTGTGAAGCTCCAGCGACCATCACTTTGAATGTGTTACCAAGTTAACGTAGTCAAACCAGCTAACTATCTCCAGCTAAACCCGAATGAAACGCTTTTATCCATCTACGTTAGATAAATTCCCTGTGTCCTGTCCTTATTACACATAACGGTGGGCTCCACGTTAACTCCGAGGCTATCTGGACATCCTTACTTGTCCGCCGGCGCTTCTTGGATGAGATCATCTTTCTTCAACTGTTCGGTCTGGTCTATCGCTCCTTCAGTCTTTGTACAAAGGTGTCTTGTCCATGGTGGTGTTCGTGATGAAGGTCTGGCTCCTCCGGCGCTTAGCGGCTTTAGTTTGGATGCGGTTTGTGCGTCGGGGCAGACGGCGCTGAAACAGCGGGATCTCGGTAAAGACGCTTTACGCCTCGCAATGTCTGTAAACGGACGCTTAAGGCTCGCTTGAAACAACTCCTTCAGAACAGTTGAACGCCTAAACTGTAACATTTCAGTCTTGTCGAGCTAAGTTAGTGGAATTTCACCTTAATTACGCTTTAAGATAAATGTAATTAGTCCGCCACTGTGCAGTTTATATCACGTTTCCCTAAGCACGCCTTGTCGAAACTGTAACACAGCGGTTGTTACACGAAGAACAAAATATCTATGCTCACGCCCCTCTAGAGTCCCATTGGTTCAAGTGTAACGTCCTTCAAGCTACGCGTCTCTTCATTGGCTAGATTAGACATTTCTCATAATTACGTATGCATCATATCCTGATCTGAAATGATTAGTTTTATGTCGCGTGGGTGCCGCCTCGGTTCCTGCTAAAAAAAAACGAAAATGTGAATCTGAATCTGTCTTTAAAGAGTATGTATTTGCAATTCATTAACGGGTCAGTAACAACATGGACAAGTAAATTTGAGATTATTTAACAACACGAAGGCCGTTTAAGGCCGTTGTGTTCGACAAGAAGTGCACCATGTTTATCAATTTTCCTATGTGTATTTTGTTTATATTTTTGTTTATTAGTGTGTGTTTGTACAAACCTTTAGGGCCATACGACAGCTATACGGCCTACGGTGGTTTAAAAATTATATAGGCTAGTCTAAAACGGCGATGATGAAGAATCTTCAGCTTGATTTGTAGCTTCTACATCTCCTACTTACAGTTTCTCATTGCATGTAAACCCTTAAGTTGAGTTTTACCAGCATGGGGCAGACATAAAAAAATCCAAACATAATGACCCATATAATGGAATAGATACGAGGAAAAGATGCACACACGATCTTACTCAAATTATTAGGCTTATAACCTACCTGATATGAGTATGCTGTCCTGAAACTTACAGAACGGCAACTTATCACATTCGACATGTTGACATGAACAGGACTCAGGCTATGGATTCAACACGTGAATGTGCAAAAAAGAAAATTCAAATAAAAAGTGCCAATAACCTGTCACCATTTTAATGTTAGCACAAAAACAAAAACTCCCATTCTGTGTACCTTTAATAACGAACACGTTGCTGAGAGAAGATGCTATAGACGTTAACCGGAAGAATGTTAATTAATGAGACTGTATATAAGAGATATTGTCCTTGATATAAGAGATATTGTACAGGATGTAAGAGAGAAAGCTTTGTATTGTCCATTTATGAAGAGTATGAGATGTCTGAGATGTAGCATGATTATGCCCCCAACTAGCCCAACCCCATGACACAACAGACTAAAAATGACGATTGTTAATCTAATTTATGTTCTACCGAGAATGTAACACTGAAACAACGTATTACTGTTCAAATGTGCTTTTCATATACTCTGCAATCCCTAAAGTAAATTCATGGTTGTTCAGTGTACTCCTCCTAAAATAAGCATTACAACACTTTTACATATTTTATAAGATAATCCGCTGTAGGGGAATTTATATATATCTGTAGACCACGTTTTACATAAGACATGCACATAGCTTTGCTATGAGTCACACTAACCTAGCTTTCCTCTTCCAGAAACGTCTCATTCTTCAGTTAATGTCAGTACATCCCCGCGTTGCTGTAAAACGAGACTGATTACTGCCCCCTCTTGTACGACTGACGTATTACACATCAGTTATATTTCGAAAAAACACTTTTCTTAGGGGGATAGATTCAACATACAAAACAGATGAACAGACTAATTATAACAGCCACCAAAACAAAAACATATACGTACTGTCAAAAATATCATTTGGGAGACATGTTTACATGTCTTATTTTGCTAATAGACGTGTCGTAGGAATACTATAACTTGGGCTTGAGTTTAGATAAGTTATTTTGAGCCCTACTGGAATAACAGTGAGTAGCTCTTTTCCATGTTGTAATGCTGCATAATAATAGTCTATAGACAAGACTATTTTAACGGAAAATGTGTCATTTTCATTCAAATGGACCGAATTAGCGTCTTTATCCGGACGGTTGTCGGACATCCCTGAGTAAACTGAAGTCGCATTTTGAATTTGGTGGTGCTGACATCTTGCGGAGACCATACATAGTGCAAGGCGATGGAGTACGTCTATTCTAAATTTAACATTTTAATTACTTCCCAGACACCAAATTGCCTATAAGTAATACCGCTGCTTAAAATTATTCGGTGTTCAGAATTGCCTTTAATTAGTCTAAAATATCCTTGGTAGGCTAAGTATATACTGACACCAGACACCCATATGCAACTTTGCAACGTGTTTGTTATTCATCAGCCTACTGTTTTTTTAAAAAGCCATATACGCTTTTAATCATTATTAAATCGTCTGTGAATGAATTGTGTTAAACGGATTATGTTTTGTCATCAAATATCTAATATATATTTTTTAAATATCCATGCCAATTGTTCTGTACTAGAAACGTTGTATACACACATACCTCACTGATTTATGTTCAACACCTAGCTCTATACAGGTGAATTAGGACTGGTTTCAAATTCCAAATTCCTACTGTAGATTTCAGTCTACACATTACGGCAAACTGAGGTACAGTATTCCTGAACCAGATGTCAACCTACAAGCAGCCACTAGAGGGGGCATATAGAAAGGTTCATGCGCACGTCACAAACAAGTCACATGGAAAACATGTATTTGGAAGGTGTGAACAGTGTTGCTGTAAAGGTTTTTTAAAAAATCTTTAGGACATTATTTTCAAGACAACAATACATAGTTGTACTGTATTGTATTTTTTTTATCATATACCCTGTTTTGCAACAAACACCCAAAATTGCAACAAGTAATTTGGAAGTAAAGCAGGTAAATCTGTTCCTGATCTCATAAAAAAATTGTTTTCCAATTTATATGAAATTTGTTTTAAATGTACAAATTATATTTAAATGATATTTGAAAAGCTTGTGTAACACAGTGACATTTTGTATTTGAATAATATGTACAATTTAGACTTGATAACATTTTTGTCTTCGAGATTTCTACATTTCTTGGGCCTCACACTGAACATTTTTACTCTAGTCTGGATTCACTACACATTGTATGTCAGTGTTCTGATTTGGGGGGCGTCTAGGTGTGGAGCTGAAACGGTGTCTCTGCTTGGCTGTCCCTGGTGGAAATGATCACCAGAACCACCTATTCCGGTTGATTCTACAGAACAGGCTTACTACACATATGCTTTCGTATGAGACAGGAACTGACCGTGGGTATACACAGATTCAGTCAGCTTTAACATTTTGTTTCAAGCATACTGTCATTAATTTCTGTTAGTGGTGCCTACTGTTTGAACTAATTAACGCTTTTTATAGCTTCCATGTCAATTGTAGACCATCATTTACTTCAGCTGTTGTTAGCAGACATATTGGAACCAGACATTTCCCTTATTGTGGTGTGAGATGTTAGCCTGTAGCCAGACTGGTGTCAGAATCCTGCCCACAAAAATCCTGCTTACAGTCTGGAATTGTCCCATGTACGCTTCCTGTCTGGTAGTGTCATGATGAAGTTGAACCATCTAGACATAAACTTCACAAGCTGGCTTGGTGAATCCCAAACCAAACCAAGCATGCTGCATAACACTTAACAGCTGTGCATCTGCAAGCAAGCCACACAATGAATGACTGAATATCGTCAAAAACACCGCTCACGGCCTGTATTGACTGTGTCGCAGGTCGCATCTATTATTGCCATCAGGCAGCAAAACTTATTTAGTGACACTTCTTATTTAAATCGCTAATGAATTTAGTTTACGTATTGTGCAGTTTGTGCGCGCGCACACACACCAAGAGAGACTTAGCCCACCTGCCACCCCCGCAAAAGCTGCAGAATACTCCAGTGACAGACCTCAAAGTCAAGCAAACGGCTGCAGAAAAGCGACTCGTTTTTCGGCTGAGGTGACATATTCTGTGCACAGACCGTCTGTTATTAGGAGCAAGAACTGTTAATAGGAGAACCATGGAGAGCGAAGACATGTGGGAGTCGCGCTGGCGGGAACCCTAACGGGTGCAATTAAAGGAGGCTCTCGCAGTCTCCAACGAGCTCGCGCCGACTTCTTTGCCGCTCAGGTTTATTTGTCACACGGATTATACAAATTCAAAGTCCTTTATCCTACAGAAATAGAGGACAAGATAATTCGCAGCCACCCACACGCTCGCGAAAGCTGTCGGTCTCACACGCTGTTAAAACGAGGATGACTACTCTCACGCCTTGTTCGTTGCTGTTTGTCTCAGCGGCGCGTCCCTCCCAACGCCTCTGAAGCTGCCCACGGATAGGCGCGCGATGGCGACCTATCTATGACATACTCGGGGGAAGACGTCATGTTGGGACTAGGCTGCGAGATCCTGTGAGCGGTGTGCGGGGGCGCTTATCTGCGCGGGGTTTAGACCCAGGGAAGTGCAGCTTACGTGCAAGAAAATGAAAAAGCGATGGAAGTACGCATTTGTGAGTCACTTTAGCGCTTTCGATATGTGTAAATATGATATACACGCAAATGATTAGAGGTGAAAACACTACGACCCACACACCGTCCACCTCGTCATCCAAAGTCAACGAGCACATTCGAGCGACGGACACGTGTCAAAAGGGGGGGGGGGGCGAGGTTGGAGGTGGCGGGGATGGTGGCACAGATGTTGGTTTGTTTCGCAAAGGATCTAATAGATTAATACAACTACACGTAGAAGCAAATGTATGCCATATAGCACGCCATACACTGCTCCAAATTTCATATTATGTATATGTGTATTATGTATTTATATTGTGTATTTTGTCTACATCTGTCTTAAGTGTCGAGTTTACACGCTCATACCGCGTGCCTCCTTCCCTAATGAAACTGTTCGGCTGGGAGAATAGAGACCGTTTTCCTACAAATTCACCGGAACTACATCCGAAGTCTGCATTGAACTGATAAAACTACAAGACGGTACTAACATCTAAACTGTTAAACCATTTTGATCCAACTAAACCCAATGATACAAATGCAAATTTCATTTTTTTTTACAAAACTATGTCAACAGGAAAGTAGCACCAGTCACATCTCAAAAAATAGAGTTTAATGTTTGTGTGCTGTATAACAAATTAAATATATTAGTGTTTACAAAACAAGAGGTGCATGACTACTGCATATCCTAATAACGTATCTTTACTCAGACAGTGATGAGAACAAAGCCTATTGAAAACACACCGTTTCATCCCACAGTCCAAAAATGCATTATTCTATTCTACAATGCACGAACAAAGATTAAAGAGATCATTGTCCCAAATGACAGAGACAAGCAAGGGACACATGTAGGAGGCTAAATATGTTCTGACATGTAGGTCATTGCATGTCGGTATCAGTGATAACCAAATCAGGTCAAAACTCTTTCCTCCAAACTAGGAAAGTGTCTCCGTCGCTCTGAAATCTGACATATGCCTAACAATTTACACACAACCACCAAGTTGGTCACATCTCGTTAATAAAAACACACATACAAACAGAAGAAGCTACCACTGCTGAGGAAAGCAGGCTCAGCTATATGATTTTATGCTGGGCCATTATGTATCAAGCATCTGTGTACGAACGCTGACCCAGGATCAGCTAACTGCTGTCCACACAATGACAGTCATTACTGCACATCTAATCCTAGATCAGCATTCAGTCACCATTACACTTGACCTATGGAATGTTGTTAAACTAAGGCAAAACCAGTTGAAACATTGAAACACCTTAATAATATCAAAATGCAGGTAAATTACACAATAATTAAAACTTTAATAATTTACAATTTTAACCTTTTGCCATTAACCATTTTGCAGAGCTGTATCACCCTCTGACAAACCAGGCTTACCGCATATTTAAAAACTATATTTAAAATGGCACTTAAATTAACAAAGATTTTGCATACTTAGGTCATCAGTTCCTGAAAGGAATCATACAAAAATAAAAGTACAGAAACCTTCTCCACTTTGCCCTTCAAAACACTGAAGTGTAGGATTGGGACGTGAGGATCAATCGGTTGTTCTCACAGAGGTATTCATCAACAACACAAACACAGCTCCTGTGTCAGCGTGACACCACGTTACAGACCCATATGACTGTGGGAAACCTGATTGGTTGTTCCTACTGCTCGTCACGTGGGAGCTGGACACAACGAAGAACGGTACTACAGGCAAAATGAAGGGGGTACAGCCGATTCACACAGCACAACCTCTAACAGGAAAAAAAACGTTTCACCATTGGAAAAGAACATGGGAAATGTTAAGTAAGGATGCAAATTTTAAAAACACATTTAGAATAAAACACTAGTGCATATCAGTGACAAACATTTGTACATCATCTGAATCTAGGACTATTCTTACACTACTAAACACAGAGTACAAATACAGTACTGTACAGTAAACAGCCCAACGACTGGGACATCTAGACACGTTCACTGGGTTTAGTAACAACAGCTATTCGGTATTGCTCTACTACTAGATACTTGGTATTACGTATTATAATAGATTACGTAAGACGACGGTTCGGATGCAGTGATGCCGCCCTGAAGTTTCAGTCCTAAAAAAAAAAAAAAAAATTCTGTTCCTCCATTTTTTTTTGATGCCCTCGGAACATTTCGCACATATGGCAACTGCGTGTGCTAACAAGCTGCACACACCTCGACGATTTGAAAAACACTGGCGAAGTAGACGCGCCTCTCTACAGAACGTTTGTTTCATAGACAGAAAAGTTCTTTTTTAGGGTGAGGGGCAATAAAATTAACATTAATACTATTTAAAGAGTATTTACACAACTATTTGTTAGCTGCGCACACAATGGGAATTTTGACTGTTACTGGAGCCTTTTTTAAAAAAAAAACACCCCTAATAAAGTAGTTGGTCAGTTGGATTATGAAGCTTGTGCTTATAGTTCATGACTGCAAGAATTTAATGTGACATCACATCACAGACAGATGCGGAAGCTGGAAAGGATTTGACTGCTTTCATGTTCGTGTAGAACTAACATATTTTAAGCATCATACTTCTCCTCTGTGGGTCAACTCAACCATAGCACCAAAGACTTCAAAACCAGATCAGATTCAGTTGCTATAGTGACCCCTGACAGAGGATCACATCGAACTAAAGTAGATGAGATGCTTTACAGTGGAATTCTACCAAAGGGCTCATTGGAATGAATCACAGCAAGCTGCTACCAGCTCCAAGCAACAGCCATCCTCTGTTGCAATGGAACGACAATATTTGACATGCATTCATATATACACACACGCACACACCACAAACTGTATTTAAATAACATCTTATGAACATTTTCCACATGTGAACAAACGTATGTACAAGAAGCTAACGTTGTGGTCCATGTCAATCAGGAAGAGAGCGAGAGAGCGAGAGAAAACGAGTAAAAAAAAAAAAGATTGTGGAAAAGACAGGGAGAGCAAGTGAGAGAAGCAGTCTGCGTGTACAGTCAGCGACAACACACATTCGGTGAGTCTATCCAGGGTGAAAATAAGGGCTCTGGGTGCTTTGGCAAAAAACAAAAAAGTTTGAACTAAAGAAAAGAAAATCTATTTTGAGGCAACATCGGTTATTAAGGCTCTACTGTAGTTGTGCTCCTTTTAGTATTCAACTGACAGACAAAGTTCATTACGGAATCAAAAGAAGTTGTCGAGTTGTGGTGTGCTATCTGGAGTCTTCAGGTTCTGATTTGATGGTCTTCTTCTCCGACAGGTTGAGAGCACGCAGGGTTGTGTCTGCCCCACCGCCATTTTCTGGAAATGGAGATGAAGTTGATAAACATTAGGTAACATTCAAAATATGGCCATTTCTGAAAGTGCATTCTTCGTTGATATTAACATGACATACATGTTAGAAACATAGAGAGGCTTTAAAAATAAAGCAATATTATAACTACAAACTTATAACTATAACTTATTTAACTATAAATATGTGTAAGTCATATTTGGCATAGGATATGCATATGTATCATAACATATTATTTGGACACATCAAAGAAGCAAAGAAAATAAAGCAGAAACTGTTATACAGCCCTATATGACTATACATTCAAACTGTATGACTGAGTAAACGTTGTAAAATGTTGATAGATGACTGTGTGTGTGTGTATGTGAATGAGAGAGAGATTGCTGAAGTGACATGCATCATACAACTCGTGGAGGGTTTATTTAGGTGAGTGACCAACACAGACACACACACACACACACACACACACACACACCTGTGGCAGCCAGGGCCTTGCTCTCAGCGTTAGCCTGATGGTGTCTCTTCAGCTCATTGGCCAGCTGTTTCCCCAATGGCGTCTCTCCCTCGGACAGCCCTGCCCTCTGTCCCGTCACCCGCAGGTTCAGTGGTCTCTCACCTACACACACAAAATTCTTATTTTGTTAACATCATGTGTTTTTATTATATCTCTGCTGAAGAATTCAGCAAAGTTAGTCAACATCTGAAGCACAAATAAGCCGCCTACCTTTAAGAAACAAAAGGAATCCTTACTTACACACACACACTTACAGATGCTACTGATCTCCACATTATCCGAGTGCGCCTATTTCTGCTATTACAAACAGCCAACGCAAACAGCACAATGACCTGAGAACAGCCGCCAGATCCCCACGGTAACACAACCACGGTAACCATGTCTCCCTCCTCCGTTTACGCACGGTGCGTTAACCTGTTCTGCCCGAGTTCACAGCTGCCTTCTGAGAGCACACACCAGGTCTCTGACTAACGGCTTTCAGCTGATTTTAACACACGGCTCTTTAATTACGGATGGCACCGATTCAGTTCAACCTGCCGAGAGACAAACAAGGCCTGAGGACAAAGCCAAATCTCCCTCACCCTGCTTCTCCTCCACCTCTCTCTCTCACTCTCTCTCACTCTCTCTCTCACCCTGCCTCTCCTCTATCTGTCTGCCCACTCCATCTCCCCTCTTTCCTCTCTCGCTCTCACCCCACCCCTCTCTCTCCCCACCCTCTCCCTTTCTCTCACTTCCTCCCTAATCTCCCTTTTTTTCTCTTGCTTCCCACTCTCTCTCTCTCTCTCTCTCTCTCTCTCTCATCCCTCCCTCCCTCCCTCTCTCTCTCTCTCTCTCCCTGCCCCCCCCCCCTTCAGATCCTGGACGCCCACTCACAGTGCATGCTGGGATATGAGGAGGTCGCGTAGCAGAGTTCATGAAGGAGGTATTTATTGGGGAGGAAGACCGGCCTGTTCACACAGTGGGAAACTCCCTAGACAAGCATCATAAATACAGCACATTTCATTCAACTTTAACACTAACATATTCTGACCACACACAACTTCTGCTTTTTAAATACTAAATGAATACGAAATTATGAAATACACAGCAAAAGAAAGGCAACCGAGATCAAGTCTTATTATAAACATCTACTACTCATCATTTTCTCTCTCTCTCTTTCTCTCTCTCTCTCTCTCTC
The DNA here is from genome assembly GCA_020368025.1 of Brachyhypopomus occidentalis. Taxonomy (NCBI): domain Eukaryota; kingdom Metazoa; phylum Chordata; class Actinopteri; order Gymnotiformes; family Hypopomidae; genus Brachyhypopomus; species Brachyhypopomus occidentalis. Next base: position 1,226,775 of record JAGXOD010000003.1, read on the forward strand.
TCTCTCTCTATATATATATATATATATATATATATATATATATATATATATATATATATATATATATAAACACACACCAGTCTAAAATATAATGTGTATGTACATGTATTTTGTAGCTATTTTCAGATCAATTTCAGATATGAACCCCTACCACGCTCACCTGGCCCTCACCCTCACCCGAGCTGACCCCCCCGCCCCATCCTGACCCAGCTGCCCGTGGAGCCTCTGCCGCAGATCAGAAAAGAGGACCCAGATACGGACGGAGCGAAGGGGAGAGGGGGATGTGTGTGAGAGACAGTGAGGGGAAGAACGATAAACACGGATGGTGAGAATGGAAGGAAGAGTGATGGAGGAAGACAGAGGGATCTGGAGCAGGTGATGCAAGCTTCTGCATCGTCTGAGCAACAGAACCACCGTCACGCCGAGCAACCGTCACTCCGAGCAACCGTCACTCCGACACGCGTCATGCCCTGGGCAGTGCACTGCCTGTGTGCTTCATCTTCTGAGGGGCCAGTCCAGCTGCGTTTAGTGTCTTCGTTTAAGGTCACACAGCATGAATAAGTTTCCTTCGTCTTTCCAACCTGCTCGTTTGTTACACCTGACCCTATTTTTTTTTTAGATGCATCATTTGTGACTATTTTGATTTTAGTTATTTATGTCTATGTATACGGACACAGATTATAGACAGCCAACTTCCCCCATTTGGGTATTTGTAGTTGAGGAAGGAAGTGAAATAAAATCAAATCAGTTCGTAGGACTTTTCGGTTTCTGTATGACTTGCTTGAAGCAGTAACAGAACTTTTTCCCCCTGTCCTGAAATGCTGCTGCTTTGGACAGCTGTTTTCAAACAACAACAACAACAACGCAAAGCCTTAACTTTCCATCGTTTGTGTAGAGTTTCAACAGCGACGAAGGCAAGGGTGGCCCCTGGACATGCGTCTCCTCCTCCTCCAGCAGGGGGCGTTGTGCACGCGCACTCACCGTGCAGATCGGCCGCCTTGTCGCCGCTGCTCGACACACCGTTGGCGTTCTGTCGGTCTGCGCTGTGCTTGAAGGCTCCGGCCGGCACCCTCCACTCCAGGGTCTGCAGGCGCTCCTGCGTCGCCGCGTCGTGGAGAATCTCCATCTGCTTCGCCAGCAGACGCTCCAGCTGAGCCTGCCAGGCACGCAGAGGACAGCCCGTCAGGAAGAGGACGTCGCATTGTAGTGGACTAGCGACTTCAGGACAGCTGAAGAACGCGTGTCTGAATACTCTGAATAGCGACGGCAAAGCAGCTGTCGCTATGTAACAGTGTAAAACCGTCACAAACACAAGCACAGGAAGGTTTTAATCTATTTATTTTTTTTGCAAATACTTTTTACTGAGAGTCCCTAATTTATTAAGATGATTCATACTAGCTTTCTGATAACGCATTCAATTTCATATTGATAAGCAACATGGCCATAAAATTTGAGCAACAAAAGAACGATCCTACTGTGCAAACAGCACATATAGGCAGCGACTACAGGCCCTCTCATAGCTGATAACCTGCACGGTGGACATTCAAACTTCACTGGTCACTTACAGTGCCCATTTACAGTTACTACTGACTGGTTCATGTACAAGTTGACTCAATGTTTACTTAACCATATTGTGCAGTGGTGAAGTGTATATTTAATCTATTTTAATTATGAAATTAAAATTTCCTCCCCTCATCGCTTAACGAAGAGTTGTTAATGTTTTCACCCTGGATCATTAGCTAATGTATTCCCAACAGGGATGACTTCTTCTTAACGAGCGACTACACGGCGGAGCCCTGCTAGACAGTTCAACGTTAGGATAAATGCAGCACCTCTGGCTCCCTGGCTTTGAACACTTGTGCACGCGCTTTAGTTTTGTTTGTTTCAGTGAACTTTAAAGAGATCCAAACTCAGAATCTTCTTCAGTGATCATGGGTTGTCATTTTAGTGCTTTTACACAATGGACTGTCCAAACAAGGAATTGGGATGATCTTTGAATTGTCCTGTATATTTTACATTGGTTAATGTACATAGATTAAAACATATTTAAATAATACTAATACAATATGAATTTCAAAAACATATTTGGGGATTTATAGACCCTTTAAAGTATTTGGTCCATAAAGACCAAAAACACTAATACAGCCACAGTGAAGACAGAGCCAACACTGCAATACAGACAGTTTGAATATCTGCAGTTCACCCCAACCCTCCACTCACAGAGCCCTACCCAAAACCCCCAACAACATATGAAACTCAGCATGTGTCAGCATGACTCATGTGTGCCAGACACACACACACACACACACACACCATGGCCTTGCATCAGTCACCTGGATGTTTCGTGAAACCGTCTCCTCTCCTTTGGATCTGGCCTGGGCCAGCTGTTCTCTGAGTGTCTCCTGACGCATGTGGATTGCTTGCAGCGCCTCCTGCAGGTCAAAGAATCCTTCCTGCTGGACAAGAACAGGCCTCGTTACGCTCATCCACCATTCGCTTTCGTTTCCTAGTAGGGAAGCAAACGGGCTGCGGGTACACGGCCCCGCACAGCTGGGGGTTTTCCGCGCTTCAACACACCTGCCACAGCCATCAGCTAATTATCGAGACCCCCAAGCTGAATTCAGTGCATCAAGGCGGGAAAAGAACTAAACTCTATAACACTGTTGGCTGCAATACTGTGAACGTTTGGCACTTGAGGTTAACACACCGACTCTAAAGCTGCACCAAAAATGAAATATACGCTGTGAATACCATATTAATCTATTCCAGGCCATCGGTGTGGAAGCTGCCGGCAGGAGGAGGCAGGAAAGCGGCTAGCCGAAGCAGCTAGCAGAAGCAGCTAGCCGCAGAAGCGATGGGAGCTTTTTCAGCCATTTGGCTTTTTACCAGATCCATGATGTTAGTTAATCACAAAGGGATAAACTTGTTAAACACAGGGATACGTTTGCAATAAAAGGTCACCTGAAGTATTCTAAAAGACGTCCTACACACAGAATAAAAAAAAGAGAGGTTGGAGGTGTGACCATAAACGCAGTACTGACTATGTATATGACATAGGGAGCTATGTACAACACCTTCTGTTACTCAATCCAAATTGCTCTGACGCTGAGGTTGAACTTGTCTAGTGTTGACATCCGAGTGTGCTGTGGTTGCCATAGCTGCTGATCACAAAAGACGCCCTCTGTGTGTGGGTTGTGTGTGTACAGATTACGGGGGTGGGGTTACTGTCTTTAACTCATAACTAGTGTTCTGACGCAGGTTCTCCAGTGCTCAGGAGGCAGGATCGACGTCATCTAGGCACACCTCAGAAGCTCAGTTCTGGCTTTTCCACGGTCAGAAATGTTTTTTTGTTTTTTTTTTCTAAACTGGTGCCATTTTGAGAGGACACTAAATTCATTTGACTCTGAATGAAGTGCATGACGGTTTGTAGACGTGTTGTGATGTGAAATATTTGCCTGGGAACTGCAATTTCTATTACATGCAGTGTTAAACATTAAAAGGTACATTTCACCTAAAACAAATGTTTAATAATCAGTCAGTGAACAGTGAAAATGTGTTTCTCTTCAGCATTATCATAAAAGTACTCATATTGTTTGTTATATTACCTATCTGTGTTTGTCCTTTAGTTGAAAAACACCCTTAATGGGGTTTCAAAGGCAGCTTCTCACATTTTAAATGTGGATTTTCCCCTTTCACTGCTGTAACTACACGACAAAACAGATACCCCTCACCCACCTAACAGAGGGGTGTGTGTCTGTGTCTGTCGGTGTGTTTGCGTTTGGTACATGCATGTACAGTCAGGTTTGGCCCTTAAAAAAAAACAAACAACACAAAAAAAAGTGCTATCTGCGCAAATGCATGGGTGTGGGTGATTCCAAGTGCGCCTACGTAATGATGTCACATCTACCTCAAGAACGTTGGGTAGGCGTGGAGCTGAGCTCACTCAGACCTGACCTGTGCACGTGTGGGCGCGAGGCCTATTCTCACTGGCGTGGCTGGGCGGGTGGTGTGGGCGGTGCTGAGGCCAGACAGGGACGGAAGGGGGAGGGGAGGTTAGGGTGGTGGTGGTGGTGGGGATGGGGGGGGGGGTCATTTGAGACACAACACCATCAACTGTAAAAAAAGCTGTGGAGAAGCAAACATGAACAACCCATTCTCGTGTGAACTGTGAGCTGCTCAGAATCTTGCGGCGTTAAAAAATTTACGAACCCGAGGCTGTTTCAAAATTCACTGTTTAATTGTAGTGTTCTGAATGTTGTACGTCTCAGCAGAACCTGCGTGTGACGTCAATCAGGTGCAACCAGAGAGACAATCAGGTGCAAAGAAAAAGTGGAAAGTGACGAATCGTTGTAGTTAGGGGAAGACACTGGCTGCTCAATACTGAACACCACTCAACAGCTGAAAACTCGAAAACGAAAGCCTAAAACGACAACATTACTACAACGAAAGACAACTAGTACGAGGCTGCTGTTGTTACACAGGTGAATTCACACCGCTGGCCTTCATTTACCTTTAGCCATACCAGCATATCAGGGTGCTGGATTTCTTGAAAGGTGAAGTCAGCGGTTTTGCCAGAAGTCAGTTAAGCTAACTGTTTTATAACTCAACAGCCAACAGAAAACAACCCCTCCTTTCAGTGTTCCCAAAGCTACGCATACACATCATGACAGACACACGAGAAGACAATTCCTTGCCCTAATTTGGATTGATGTTAGCGTTCCACATCATGTTTTTCCCGCAGAGCTGGGGGAAACCACACAGACTGGAAAATTTCTCTGCTAAATATTTTATTGACAACTGCCTGAATGCAAGCAAAACTATGCCAAATACAACAAGTGTTTCGATTTCAAATCGCTGACCCTGCTTAAAAGGAGAGGCTTTCTTATGGTAACACCCCAGCAGGTGCTGGTACCAGGGTCAGGTTTCCCCCACTGGTCATGCCCAAGTGTTTAAAGAAAGGTGTGAGGGAAGACTGTCCCGTCCGGACACTCGACCCAGGCCCGCACGTCTGGGGAGGTCACGGCGGATGCTTCCAGGAGATCGGACACTTGGACCGCAGACAGCCGTGTCACCAGAGAGCCATGAATGGACAGCTGCCATAAGCACAATGGCCCCTTCAGCACTGTGGCAGGCAGGGAGCTAGCGGTTAGCACATAAGGCGCCGCGTCTCCCTGGAGTTCACATGGGATGAGGTAGCGTGGCTTTAAGGTGTGAGTAAAGGAGTGGATGAAACTCCCACTCCCATTCTTACAAAGCTTAACCTTTCCCCCATATCATCACACGCAATCCTAAAGGAGCCACCCCCCCCCGATCCATGCGAACCCTTCCCACACAGTTCAGCACACTGACAGGCAGCTATGCAAACAAGAGCCACAGGCCCCACCCAATGTCAATCCTGCCTCCCACGACATTTTGGTGTGAGGGGTTAGCAGTTTGGGGGCCAGAGGTCTCACACTGTACCCCCACGTTAGCAAACCAACGGTCCGGCCAAATCGATCTTCCACAGACTTTCAGTATATAGAGGACAGCATAGATAATAGTCTAAAATTCACACCGTTCATTCACTGTTCAAGATCCTTGAATGCTAATGAGCCAAAACAGATAATGAATATTTCAGATGAACTCACCTCTGTCTTAATCCTCTTTGGAGAAGGTTCGTCTCTGTCGCCACACCGAGACCTGTCAAGAAAACAAACAAAAACATTTTTCACCAAGCTCTCCAAAGCAAAGCAGTAAAAGCTCATTTAAATATTCATAACCAGAACTGTAATTAATAATGTATTCTGGGCTGTTGTCATAGACAAACTAGTTAGTGCAAGCACTGTTAGTACAAGCGTTGTTACTACAAGCTTCTCTATTGTCCTTCGGTTGTTCACAGCAAATGCTTTTAGGCCAGATGCAGCCTGACTCACCAACATAAGCACAACAATCTTTCAGGAAGGTCATATCAAAATACTTTATCATGCATGATTTGATTTAGGTCATACATACATTCACCTCCTACAGTGTAATTAGATGTCTCTGATAAGAAAGGTGCCAGTGAATTTCTGAGACACTGAGACACACACACACACACAAAAAATGATGCAACACCAAAGTGGAATTTTCCATTCTTTGGTATGTCATGCTTGTAGCACAGGAAACACCTGGACAGGGCTTTGGTGATGCCTGTTTTTCTGAGTCGCAGATAAAGCTCAAATGTGTCGCATCTGACAAAGTGCCATACTCACACACCCACACACACCCACACTCACACTCCCACACTCACACTCCCACACACGCACCCTCAAGCTCACACACCCACGCTCAGGTTCACACACACCACCTCTACACTTTAACCCCTTTAAGTCCTCCAACCATTTTATTTTACAATTTTTAAAGTCTAATTTTCAGCAATTCAGTAGACTGAAGCTATTACAAAAGTGCGCATCTATCAGCAGAAGGAGCAACAGTGTGGATGCACTAGCTCTTTGGAGTGTAAGGGTTTGAATTACCTGTGGTTCTAACAACTCTTTCATTAGCTATCTTCATCTTGGTGTACGGGCCTGAACAACAGCACTGATCGGTAAAAGGGAAAGCACTTAACCGAGGACTCAACATCAACTCTAGCTATTAAAAACACATCGCCACTAATTTCTGTCACAGAGGCAGAAAAAGCAGCAAACGTTTGAGATAGTGTGTGATATGACACTAGACAAATCTCCACTAGCCTTAGGTCCTCTGGTTCACCTTTAAACTATTGCATATTTTACAAGGAATCTTTGTGAAACCTCCTTTCCAAGTGATATTTCTAATTTATCAGTTATTCGGAAATCCTTCCCCATGCACACAATGCTGGTGGATGCTCGTACTTGCTGGTTCTGTATGTGTACTTGTAGGTGACCTCTCGGGACACCTGTCGGGCAAGTCCAAATAGCTCGTCTCTGCGTGTCAGCAGTGCCACCTCCTTCATACACAGCTGTGCCGCGGCCTCATTTACCGTAAGCTGGGGACAGACACGTTAGAAACCATTCGTTATCAGGCTATGAACAAGAACAAAACATCATATTACAAAACAACAAATGTGCTCAGGCTTGTATAAAACGAGACACGCCACAGCACAGCCCAGTATCCTTCAGCGTGAAAAACTAGACCCGCAGAAGCCAACACGTTTCAGGGGCTACAAACACAAAGTGACGTCTCTTTGTACAACCTCATGCAGCGTGAGATGTTTGCCGTCTTTCCTCTTGGAGTCGAAGCGCCCGTAGATGGCGCTGTACTTGCGGATCTCCTCCTCCTTGTGTGGGTCCTCTTCGCTCATGTCGAAGATGTGGCTGATCATCTTGGCCAGCTTCTTGTTGCCCTTCAGCTGCTCCTTGACCTCGCCGGGGTCGCACTTGGGCAGCGCCTGCGCTATCCGTTCCACGCACTCCGTCACGGACTGCACGGCGGCGGCGCCTCAGCGCCCAGCGTCAGCGGGGGGGACGAGGGCGAGCCCAGGTCGGCGGGCGACAGGCTGTGCTCGCTCTCCGTGCCGTGGCCAGCCCAGAAACGCGGCTCGCTGCCGCTTTGCAGCGGCGACACGGTGGCCGACGAGCTGCCGTTGCCCGCCTCGCCCTTGCCCGGGTCCACGCAGGCGGCCGCTACGCACTTGGGCACCTTGACGTGCGTCTCCCCGCGGGAACCGCTCCCGGGCAGCAGCGTGGGGGAACCCTCGGGCAGCTTGTAGACCGGGATGCTGCAGACGGGCAGCGAGGTCAGAGGCTGGTTGAAGAGGGCCGGGTTGGTGACCCAGTCTCGCAGGGCCTTCTGCAGGCGCCTGACGTGCAGCGGTTTGCTGGCCATGCCCACCAGCGCCATGATCTCCAGGAATTCGTCCTCGCCGGCCTCGCACAGCTGCTGCACGTCGTCGCCGCCCTGTTGGATGAACGCGTCGTAGTAGCACAGCAGGTTGGCCCTCTGCAGGATACGGTAGAGCTGCAACTCCCCGAGGGTTCTGGGTAAAGTCGCCGCCATACCTGAGGGAGGAGAGCATGGGATGAGAAGGAGAGGGAGACGAAAACAAGATGAGGAGTAATGTGTAGGAAGGAAGAAAGGGACAGAAAAGAGAGAGAGAGAGAGAGAGAGAGAGGGGGAGAGAGGAGACAGGACGCCGCAGCGGGGGATGACAGAAATATGTGGCCGTACCCGCGAGAGGCAGCTATAAGAGCGTGCCTGTCAGGCTCCTGGGCCGTCGGGAGACTCACATACCACACTCCACCTCTGCAGGCCGCGTAGGCGGTCTGGCCCTCACAGCAGCACAGGCTGCGTTTGTTCCCACTTGCTGGGATCCTGGCTGCCAGACCATCCCTGTAGAGCCTGGCCCGGTAGAGCCTGGCCCGGTAGAGCCTGGCCCGGTAGAGCCTGGCCCATCGCTGATGGGACCGGGGTGGGGCTCGAAGCGTGGGGATCACGGTGGCGTGGGAGGGCAAGGACAGGTAAGGACAGTTCAGGTTAGTTCATCGCCCATGGGAAAGGCCTTGTAGGGTAATGGACTCTCTCCTTACAGAGTCAGCCTTAAAACATACACCTCACGTTAAAGTTTGCCAGATACTGACTGAAACTGAATCATGCTGCAACCACAGACAATGTGTCCAGTGGTATTAGACAATTCCATGAATCATGCTACTTCGGGATGCGACAGAACAACACTGCCTTGGAGATTATCATCAGAACATTTGACATTCTCCACTAGACTGTGGTGAGATATGTAATAGAACAGTGACTGGGCAGTACTCATCATGTTTTAGAAGCAAACAACAAAGGTACCAAGATTCTCTGTCTCTTTGTCATAAGCTTGTGCGGAGATGGTCAGCCTTAGGTCCTCTGGTTCACAGTTTATTTATAGTTCATTTCCTGGATAAAGACAATTCATGTGCAAAGAAGCCCCATATAAATAATACGTTTGGAGCCCGTAATGAAACGCTGTTGTGGGATATCATGCACAGAGACGTGCCTGCTGTACCCATTACCAATGACTGACATTAACGCTGTCTGCGCAGTTTTAGTCCTCCTTTACTTTCAGAACCTACGCCCTCCACTAGTGTATGTGGAGCCCCTCTCTCAGTCCCTGTCTGTCTGCCTCACTCATGGAGGAAAAGCAATATTCAATCACCATCTACAAAAAGGGAAAAGAAAACTCACCAGGTTACCTCCAGATACAACAAATTGTCTTACTAGAAACGCTTATTGGATATACCCCATTTAAAAACATTTGAAACCTCCAGGATCCTGGTGTAACTGGACATCGGTCTTAACCAACATGTGAAACGGAAGGAAACAGTGGTCATTTTGACTCTTTACGAGCAAGTTGCAATGACAACACACACACACACAGACAGACACAGCCCCCCCATTAATACAGCTCAGACTCTAGTGAGATTGCCCTGGAAGTGTGTAGCACTCCTACTAACAGAGGACGAAGGCCACAGCACCGAGAGCAAGGGGAGCCTTGTTGAAACCAATTCAGCCCGAACATGGATGGCCACTCCAGGCATGGAGCGCTCACACGCTTCCCTTCTCTCCCTGCAGTGTGAGCACTCCGTGAGCACTCCGTGAGCACTCCGTGAGATATGAGCGCACTCTCAGCGTGTGCTCCCCGAGCCCCTTGGCAGACTCGCATCAGTCGGAATAAATAACGTGCCTCCACTGAGAAACGTCAGTAAAAGAAGGTCTTCTTCTTCTGCTCTGGGCAACCTGTACGCAGTCTGGTTCTAAGCGCTGCACGGGTCTGCTGGCTGGATCAAACGTCTGTTCACCAGCAGTGGAGAAGATGGAGCCATCCGGCACATTAAGGACAGCAACACATTTTTCCTACCAACACTGTGCTGTCCACAGGGTGACACTGCTGAGGGAGGGTTGCATGGCTCCAGGAACGATACTAAACACTGTGGTGCTTTACACTGCAACGGCGTACACGAAACACACGATTTACCTGTATGATTTGCATAATACAACAAGTCCATGTGAGAGAGCAATAAGTTTACAAACAGCTGACACACTGCCCTTGTAGTTTGATTACTGGCCCTGTGTCATCTTCTCTCAGAAAAACATCAACTACACTATGAAAACCATACACCTAAGAAATGACTCAGGTCTACACACAGGTCAGTGAGAATTCAACAATACCTGATGGACAGCATAAGCATTAACATCTTTAAACTAAATATAAAGTTTATATCTGTTGTCTTTTAAATACTGCAAACATGCTGTAGGGTAATTAAATGGAAAAGTTAAAGTAGGAAGAGAGGCCTGGGTTCAGATACCGTAAGTGTAGCACACTCATTATCAGTGAGAGGGGGACATCCAACCCAGTCTCAACACTATTCAACTCAGACCACATGACTTAGAAAACACACGGCACAAATTCCCTGTTACATCATGCAAAAACATTGATCATAGAATATTTCACCTACAGATCACCTGTCCCAAAACTGAATGAGTGCTTATGGGAATTTTTATTATTCATCTCTGGCAGAAACACCAACAAACACAAACTCTCAGCATGCACTCACGTCTGCACCATCCTATTCCTCGTAATAATAATAATAATAATAGTAATAATAATAATAATTACATAGGTTTGGACACAAACCTATGGAGTGATATTCAACTCTTCTATTTTAAAGGCTTTGTTCTTATAACACAAACATTACGGAAACTAGAATTAGAGAGGTCGCACGCTGGATAAGCTTGCTTTACACAGCTGCCGAATGACGCCCATCTCGTGCTACAGCCGTTTCTCCCACACGCCCCGAAATACTGTCCGGTCCCTGCTGCCTTACCGACGGCGCAGGTACACACTCCACTCAGGTACCGAGCAGATGCATTTACAGCAGGGCTACCGACGCGGGGACGACAAAGTTGCAGCAAAATATGCGGACGTAAAGCAGACCCTGCATGTAAGTGTGAAAGATTTTGTAAACTGTCTGAAATATAACATACCTCTGGCTTCTTTGTCTCTTCCCAGAGATGTCTCGTGCTCACAACGGGGCTGCTTTTTCACGATTCTGATGAAAAGTTGAAAATAATTGTCCGGTCAATATCGCGAAGCCTCGCCTGACATCGAGCCGACAGGGGAGAGCGTGTTTACGTGCGCAAGCCTGCCAGACAAACCCGAGACTCTTACCGGCATGTAGTTCCGCTCTTTGTTAATGAATCGCCTCTCACACTCTATAGTTAAAAGAGGGAGCTCAGATGTATACAAAAGCGACACACACAAACTATTTGGTTTCCGTTTACTCCCCTACTGCCAGAATTGGGATATTCCGCGCTTGCTACATCGCTCTCTCACTCCCACGCGCCTGCGTGACGCAGATCCTCGCGTGGGCGGCTGTGGGGCGTGGGAGGCTGCTGCATGGAATACCAACCATCACATCACACCAGCGACCACAGCTAGCGGGGAGGCGAGCTCGTGCGTGCCGCCTCACACACACACACATACACACACGGACATTTATGCTCGTTGACCTTGCTGAAAATACACCCATCTAAATTAGTTACAGCATTACATAGACGTGTGTTTGGCGGGCTCAGCACTCCCACGCTCGTGCTATTCTTGCCCCCTCCTCCTCCGCTGCAAATTCACCTGCAACCTACGGTCTGTCACAACTTTCACGCCTTACATTAACGCGCTACTTTTCTTAGAGAATAACTTCATTTGGACTGTTTTTTTTTTTCAATTTCACTGCCGCTAGCAATTATGCTACGTCTGTATTTGTATTTTTAATTCAACGCAATTCAGTTCACTGCATGAGAATTTTACGTATTTTTTTATATACAAAACATAAAAGAAAACTCTGAATATTCTTCCATTGCAGGTTGACATAAGTTCCCAAGGTAGCATTTAGTGTGAAGAAACGAGCCATTAAAACACAACCACATCTGGGATACTAGGCTCGTTTTTGTACTCGTACAGATGTGCATGCTTGTGTTGAGTGTGGTCTTAGAATATGGCCTTTCAGTATACACCCAGTGGGACCCAGAGCCTAAAACGGGGTTTGTTTCTCTGAATATTCTATTGTAACAATGAGTCAATGAAAACAAACCTCTCCCCTCTGCACATTGACTGTGCTCTCTCTGCAGTATGCTGCTGAGGCGCTGTGTGCTGTTGTGCCCCCTCTCAGCCAGTGAGGAGACATGCTTGGGGTCCACAGGAACGAGTTAGCAGAGTGGGATATAGGAGGGGCTGGGCTCCCGCACACAACACACACTCCTCTTCCAGGATATTTGCACTCCCACGCACAGTGATTCAGCTGCCACTGAGTCTCCATGTGCACACACACACACACACACACATGCACACAGGCACACATGCACACACTTGCAGGCGCACACACACACACACACACAAATCACGAATACCACATGTACACATACATATAGGTAACAACACACAAATACTAATGCAGACACACTGACACACACACACATAAATATGCACAAACACACAAACAAATACACACACCCATGCACACATATACACACAAACACACCCACTCACAAAGCCACTGGATTAGACTACATTGTTGTGCCCAAGAGATTGAACCTACTCCACAATATACTATGGATGTATAGGTTCTTAATAAATGTATAGTTTAAAAGTAATTTTTGACACTCTCACCAGACTGTTATTCCCATTTTCTACTTTTTAATGCACAATTCAAGTTACAGATATAAATAACTAAATCTGACCTTAATGACCTCTGTAAATCCACAGAATAGGTTGGTCGTAATCACTGGGGGTCAAAGAGACCCAACACACAGATAATACCGAGGTTAGAAACACCATGAGCAGATAACAGAGAGAGAGAGAGAGAGAGATGGAGAGGGAGATGGGAAGAGACAAGCAGCAGTACAGTAAAAAATAAATAAAGAGAAGAGCTCAGAATCTTCCTCAATATCAGATGCTATTTTTAGGAAGTAGGGCAGCACCAGCCCAAAGTGTGCTCCGTGAACGCTTTGTTTTCGCACATCCCTGTGAAACGGAGAGGAACTGGAATGATTTCAGGGGATGATGAAGCAACAAAGGGGTTCCAAACGCAAACGAACGATGCCAGGAGAGAATACGCAAAACATAACCAGCACACTCCTAGTCGGACTCCAGGCGTTCCTCCATTTGCCTGATTGCAACAGTAGTCATTCTTTTTTTTTAACCAAAACAACAGCGAAAACTGTAATTGCAATATTAATTTCAGCTCCTGACCACATGTGGAGGGAATTGAAGTCTCTCATGACATGCTTTACTGTTTCATGTGGCAAGTGCAATCAAACATACGGAAGAAAAGAAAAAAGGATGTGAGGTCTCACAAATGTCAGAGTAAACTTTGATTATTTTCTTTGAAACATTTCAGAAATGTGATGTTTTAGCTTAGTCGCCTTCAAAGCAAGTTCTCCTTCACCAAGAACCAAACTAAAAGTATTGATTAGGGTGAAGTCATTATGTGAAATTAATGCCATTTACACAAAATCAAGTAATGACAACTCCAATGAGTCAACACGGTCATTTTCCGTAAAGTCAGTTGTTAGGCTTTGTGGCACCCCGCATTTACATATGAGGTGTGGTGTTCATACAACATGCATTCAAATGATGTGTCATGTGTCAGTAGATAAAAAGGAAATCCTGGGTATCACATTTACAGGCTTAGGCTGGTGCTCTCATCCTAATCAATATTAAAGTTCTTGTGCCTCCTGGGAATCGAACCCACAACAACTGTCCACTCCACCTGCTCTACCAGTTAAACCAAAATAAGTTCACAAAATATGGTTCATCCTGACACAAACGTTTTTGACCTGGATGTTCTTGCCTGTCGTCAGGTTGTATAGTGCTTTGCTACGTACATCATTTGAATATACTCAGATTGGGGTTTTTTGGTGTGTGAAGATACTGTGCTAAGAGATAACCGGTGAAGGTGACTCATCAGCACAAGCCTAGTCACACCTCTGTAAAGAAAGATGTCACTGACGTCTAAAACTCTGTAAAATCTGTGAGACACCAGAGTACATTCGGGTGGCTATGGTGATGGTGTCTGCTCTTGTGTGTGGGGAATCTAAAGGTTTGTGTTTGCTTTTCTCTTCAGGGTTTAGGTTAAAATGACACAGTCTTCTTCCATCCACTGTGCTTTACACACAATCATAATCCACTTTCATTCAGCGTGCCACCGTTTCTATGATGGCAACCAGTGGTGAATTCATGCACATGGGTTCATCCATTTTTCTGCCAATTTGAATAAAGATTTGCACATTTAAAGGTGATGTATGTTTTCTTGTTTTCGCATGATAGATTTTTCCTGTGTGATTTAAGCTCATCACTCATAATGTGGTGATTTTGCACAGTTCTTAACATCGATTTACTGCTGATGGCTCAGCGCTGGGTACATGTGCCATTTTCACAATTTAAAAATGAAAGAAAATGATACTGTAAAACAATGCATCTCAGAACTGGTTGTAGGAGATGGTAATTTCTATACTGGTCTACTTTTGCCTGGCAAGATAATCCACAAAATGAATATTAATACATGTTATTATGCATTTATTTTCTATGGTCTGCTTCACCCCATTACTTTAGAATAAGGAAATGTGGTGTTTACCTATTTGTTTTTACATTTTAAAATGCTCTTATGAGTTTAGCAGCTGTCAACATTGTTGCTATTAAGTATGCGTGAAGCTTTGCTTTATTGCCTTAAGAGTCTTTCTCACATTTTAATGACAGTGTTATCTAATGACTTAATAACAGAAGTCTCACAAGGATGATAATAAGCAGCACTCGTACACTCTCATGGATAACTACATGGACCCTTAAGAAATGTCAGTCACGAAATTTGTTAATATTTGCTCTCCCACTTTTCCTCTGGGTAACTTTTTAAATCATTTTTAATTAAGTGCATCTGCAATATTATTTCAGAGGGTCCACCTGTTCAACTGTGATTGAATCACTGCACAGCAGACTCCAGCACTCTTAAGCAGTATTTTACATCGTCTTGGATATAAACGCAACTAGCTCAAGCAAAACAGAGCTGAACAGAGCTGATGGCAGCTTCCTGTGTCAGTGGAGCTTGTTGCTCGAGCTCCCTGGAGAACAGGAGGTGGGTGTAGGCTCCTGGTTGCTCTTGCGTCTGGGGGCATAGGGGGGTGGGCGGTCTGGGGGAGGTGCTCACTAATCTCCACATTTGAAATGCAAATACACCTGTACTGATGTGCAAATGGGAACGGGCTTCTGTAGCTCACCACGTAGAGGAACAGTGTCTCCTAACTCATGGAGGGAGGAATGTTTAACAGAATTCACACGCCAGCGAAGCAGCAGTCACTCTTAAAAGTGCATACGTGATCAAAGTTGTTCAATTACAATGGATTCAAATAGGCAAAGTACAGTCATCTAGAAAAGGCTCTGTGAAGGCTCTCATAAGTACAAATCTGACTTTCAACATGTTTTAGACCATAAAGACACAGACAGACTTGTCTTGTGCACTGTGTCTGCACTTTATGATGGGTCTCTGGGTACTCTGAGGTTTAATCAGTTCTTCGGTCAGCATGTTCTCTTGTCAGAGAGTAATGACCGTGGATCCTGCGGAGCAGAACAGGTAGCCCACTCACTGTTAACACCCACTCCTGCCGCCTCATTTCTCTTGAGCTCTGGGTTGACCTCATTCTGACCTCTCCTTCTCTCTTCTTCCTGTCTCCTGTTCTCTTCTAAATGTCTCGGTGTCTCTGGCACTCTCTCTGTCTGTCGATCTTGCTTTCTTACATTTTCCCATTTTCTCAGTTTCATTCTCTCTCCACTTTTGCCCCTTTCTCTCTCCTCTCTATTTTACTTGACTCTCTCTCTCTCACTCTGTCTCTCTCTCTCTCCAAGCCAAACTGGGTGTGCCCAGACACACACACACACAGCTCACTCTCACAGGAGACTGCGGAGGACAGGCGATCTATTTCTCATCCCGTCTTGAGGCTCAGTCTCGGTGGAGCTGCTACCCAAATCATCCAGTCAGTGCCTCCTCTGACTCTCTAAATAAGAGCTAATAAGCATGTAGAATACATCGGCATTTCCATTCATATTTTTTTTAGTGCAGAACTTGTCTTGCTTTTGTCGTTTGTTTCACCACAAGGGTATAAGTGATTGTGAATTCTCAGTTCACCCATGCTAGCCAATTAATGTTTAAGGCTGGAGAAGTGGCATGGAGCTCCTAATAAAATAACTCATATTATTTTAATTCATGAGAGAAGAGAGACCTCACCTCCCCATTCCGCCACTGTCCAGACTTACAGTAGACACAGCTTGACTCAAACAAACGCTTCAACAAACACCGCAAATTGAGAGCATTACACAGCAGACGGCACACGAGCGGCAGCTCCACCTGAAAGCTGATTAACCCAAATTGATCCCCAGAAGGGGCTGTGATGCAGACATGCTGCTGCTTGCGTGACGGTGCTCTCTGCGAGCGCCGGCAGCCGTGGCCAGATCCTCGCAGCCGCTGCAGTGAGGGTATTTTGGGCCCGTGGAAGGCGCACACTTCAGCTCTCCTAATTACAGCAGTGGCTAAGCCACAAACAAGGCCTTGGTCTGGGCCTGACAGGCACCCCCCCCCCCCCCCCCCCCCACGGCTGCGGAACTGAAGACACCCACGCAGATCCGCGCCCATCTGACACAGCTGCCAGAGATGGAGCGCTATTCAGCAGCCAAGCCCTCCCCCTCCCCACCACTACGCCCCCGCACACTCTCACTCGCACTCGCACACACACACACACGTACACACACACGCACACACACAGCGCAGTGCTCCGCTCCCCGCAGGGTGCGGGTGTGTGTGATTGAGTGAGTGAGTGTGGGAGAGAAAAAAGAGTGAGAGAGAGAGAGAAAGAGAAAGAAGAGCAGAGAAACACAGAGAGAAAGCAAGAGAGAGAGAGAGAGAGAGAGAGAGAGAAAGTGAGAGAGAAGAGAGTGAGACAGAAATGAATATTGGTGAGAATAAGCAAAACAGAGGAAGCACAGTAAATGTGTGTTAGAGGCCGAGAGAAGGAATTAGGGGAAAAAGAGTTTTAAAGGAGTTTGTGTTAGAAATCCTGCGTATGTGTTAGAAATCCTGTGTATTACTGTACATCGAAGACAAAGGGAGAAAGAAGGGCCAACCTATAAAGGGATTAGAGACATTTAGGCAGGCAGTGTAACAGTGTGCTCAGTGGTAACTGCGTGTGGAAATTTGTGCGTGTGGATTCACAGGGCGTGGGCGTATGTGCCTTTGTGTATCTACGCAAGAGTGTGTGTGTGTGGGCAGGTATTTACGCGTTAGTGTTTCTTCTGTGTAAGAGTGTTTAGGAGTGTGTGGGCGGGTGAGCTGCTCACATCTGTGTTTTTGTGTTCATTAAAGTGTGTGAACATATCTGCAAGAGCTTGTGTGTGTGTGTGTGTGTGTGCGCGCAAGCACACACAAGCATGGGCTGGGTTTTTGTTCCTGGGCGTGTTTTGGGTGTGTGTGTGTATGTATATATAAATATATATATATATAAGTGTTTGTGTTCATGCGTAGGCTGGGATCTTTCGCCTGCATGTGTTTTGGGTGTTTTGGGTGTGTGTGGGTGTGTGTGTAGAGAGGAGGGGTATATGGCATCTAAAGATAGGGGCTATGATTTGGCCCTGTCTTTCCCAGCTTTCTTTCCCATGCCTTTGGTGCAGAGGTCAGAGGTCAGTCCAGGCAACTTTCCACTGATTTTACTGAACATGAATATGTGACAGAATACTGAAACCACAAGCTTCTTGATTCTTTCTCCATTCAGGAAAAAATTATTCACTACGATTAATCACGATTGTCACGATTTAAGTTACTGTAATAGTTAAAAGTGACTGTTGCGTAATGGATAAGCTGGTCTTTTAGATTTTGGGGACTTTTGAAGGATGAAAACTTTAAAGTGTAAACAGGACAGACTTCCTGTACTTGAGGGTAAATGTTTATCGCGTGCATGTGTGTGTATGTGTATGTGTGTGTGTGTGTGTGTGTGTGTGTGTGTGTGTGTGTGTGTGTGTGTGTGTGTGTGTGTGTGTTTGTGTGTAAAGGGAACTGGTTTAGGGGTGTTTTAAAAACCCAAGGCTAGTGTGGGAGGTAGAGTAGAGAGACGTGACCCCAGCTCACCACACACACACTCACACACGCACACACATACACAACTGCAAATGAATGTACTACAATTTAAAAAGAGTTAAGAAGTTAAAAGCACCGGTGTCTTCCAGAGCGCTTCAATAGAGCGCTTACAGTACACACTGCAGAAAAGCTGAGCCAACTTAAACAGTTTAAACAGTTTCTAAGCATCTACAAGACAGCATTTCATTGATCCAAGCTTCAAATATGACATACTGGAGACAAAATATCGAAATGGCCCATTTGAATCATAAAAACTGTTTGGCACAATACCAAAGAGAAAACAGCCAGCATGCTGACCCTAACCTGCTCTTCTGTCCTCGAGCTACTAAAGGGTCGGTAAATATGGGACAGCAGCTCTGTCAGACCTGTTGACAGATTTTCCACATTTAGAATAAAGAATTACTCAGAAATACAAACAGGGGCACCATCCTGTTTATGATATCTAAGCCTTCACAATGAATAAAACCTAGATGATTGTCTTTTCATCATTCGCTTACACTTAATGACAAGGTTTTGTTTTTAATTGGGACACTCTCAACATCAAAAGATATTTTCAAGTGTAAATACAAGCCAAGGGACCAGTGTTTGATCACTGCAGACCGAACAGACAGCATAAAAAACAACTCCTGTGTAAAAAAAACTAAACATAAACCACAGAGCAATAACAGCATAAACAAAAGATTATAATGGAGCTGATTGTAGTGCAGTCAAATCATCGAGACTGAGTGAGGTTAACAGTAAGCAGTACATAGCAAATATGTCAAGCACATAGTATGTCTAGCATAATGATGGCTCATTACTTCTAACACGTTTACAGCCAGTGCATAATAATTGTTATTGAATGAGTTCTTTGGAGAACCCAAAGGGTTTCATACCTCTTGTCTGACTGTGGAGAGGAGAACAATAGATTCATAACAATAGATTTAAGGTTCTTCATGCTAAAATGAAGCTTTATATGGTCATGATTCTTGTGACGCTCTACAATCAGTAGTAGTACACGTGAGCTTTTGCTGATCTTGCTGATATAATATTTGACTCACTAATCAGGGCCTGGAGTCAGACCTAGCCAAGATCTTCTTGAAAAGAAAAGAGAAAGAAAAAAAAAAACAGAAGAAGAAACGATACACATCGCTGACTGGCATCTGACAGCAGAATAAAAACAACTCTACTAAGTTCTCTTTAAGATCAATAACTCACGTTAGATAGATTGAATGGCGTGCTTGAACATCACACTAGGCTTAATAACAGCCAACGGAGGTCGGCGCGAGCACAAAAGCATCTGCGCCCACGCACCTCATCTTACCTGTTAATGCCTCGATATAAAGCTAGCGGCATTCTCGTAATCACAGCAATTCATCGCAGTGAAGTAACCATAAACACTCGAGACCTGGAAGCATGCAGACAAGATGTCAAGTGGGAAATTCACACAGATTATATCGAGTAAGCAGATTAAGGCCTGAGCCGCGTTCACTCAGCACTCTCAGAGGCTTGTGCGAGCGTGTCGCTCGGTGCAAGGCCGGGGAGATGATTCAGGTTCGGCGTAATTCTCTTGTTTGCTATGGAGATTGAGCGCTGTAATCCCTGCAGCCTGAAGACGGGGCTTCCTCGGTGTGCTGAGCCCAGGGGGCTCGTGTCGTGCGTTAAGGTGACTTTGCCTGTGTGACAGCTCAGTATCACACTGCACACTGGAGGCTAGTGCAGCACAATCAGAGACTGACCGCAGTCGGCATCATTCTGCTGAGATAAAGCAATAATCACAGAGTAAAAGGCATGTGGGAGATGTAAAAGCAGCTGCCTCCAAAACACATCAGGACTAAAGTTAAACCGGCAACATAAATCCACCCTATTCCAACAAGGTTTTACACAGATACACACTTCAATTGATCACAGCAGTCTAGTCAAAGCCAAGTTGGTGACTCTGAAAAGTGACTTTGGCCTACACTGAAATGAACAGCCCACGTGTATATTTTCACATTGCAAAACGTATCGTGGGCATTCAGGTGGAATGAGGGCGATACCATAAGGATTAAACTCAATGCACTGTGTAAATATCTAGATGGCATTGACTAGAATTAAGAATGGCCTAATAACCTAATGAAAGACAAGGTGCCACTGTGCCAAGCATAAAGCCTTGCATGCAAGTTCAAGTAATTATGCACTGCCAGCTCCCTAGAGTGGAACCCTGCATCCAATATTCCTGCTAAAGGACTTCAGGGTTGCAGTTTAGGCGTATGTGCTGCCCACTGCTTCCTGTATGTTTCAGGGCACCGCCTACCTTGGAGCACCATAATGACCAGCGTCCCTCCCACCCCCTGCGCACGCACCACCGTAATGAGCTGTAATCACATCTCCGGGTCCCTGGTGGAGCTTGGCGCGTGGGTGGGTCTCCCACCACTGGCAGACTCTGATTGCCGCCCACCCCGTTTCCTGCATGGTGTGGCTAATGAGGAACCATCAGCCCACCAATCATTGCGGGTCCATAGTTCAGGGAAACAACGTTGAAGGGATTAATTAAGAGCTATCCACTTCCGAAGCCCTCTTTTGACCTAATTAGTGTGTGTGAGAGTGGCGATCATTAGC